>JAECUM010010724.1:0-151163 GCA_016617855.1 Megalonaias nervosa
GCCATTTTGAAATGTGAATGTCTGTACCAATGAATCATCAACCGGCCATTTTGAAATGTGAATGTCTGTACCTATGAATCATCAACCGGCCATTTTGAAATGTGAATGTCTGTATCAATGAATCATCAACTGGCCATTAAGAAATGTGAATGTCTCTACAAATGAATCATCAACTGGCCATTTTGAAATATGAATGTCTGTACCAATGAAATATGTCAGGGTTAACATTTATATGACGTAGACAACTGTCTTCATGAGATGATTCACTCTTAAAAGCTGACAAATATGAATTATAATGTATATACTCACAAAGAAGTCAGATTCAACTGAAAACAGCATAGACCCAGATCTGCCACAGCATAATATGCCAGCAAACGGGTCTATGCTGTTTATCAAGATTAATAAGTAGAACAAACAATACAGGCCCTGATGTGCTAGTACATTATGCAATGGCAGATAAGGGTCTATGTTATTTGCAGAGGGATCTGACTTAATGGTGAGTATAAATGGTACCTGAAATGTAGTATTATTCCTCTTTCCTGGTTTATTAAAACAAAACCTGAGCTTACCTATGAAATTTCTTTGCTCTTTGGTACTTTTCAAACATCACAGTAATCTGTGTAAATGTGTTTCTGGTAAGGTTCTTCTCAAACATTTCTCTGCAGGAAAGTAAATATTCACATGAAAATTATACCTCCCTCATCAGAGATGATGATCTTTAACTGGACAATATTGCAGATCTAAAGCAAAACTCATATTCTAATATCAGACCAATTTAATATAAGAAATTATGTAACATCAGCTGTAATGAAACACAGGGAATACAAATGCTACTGAATAAGGTTTTTCATACTTAAAACAGTTCTTTTCAAAGAAATCTGGTACAAAATTTATGTGAACTGTACAATCCTTAATTTGAATACAGTTAACTGTACGATCCCTAATTTACACAGTGAATAGTATAATCCCTAAATTGCATACAGTGAACTATATAAACCATAATTTGTACTAACCTTAATCCAATAGTAAAACAAAAACCCATGCCTACTAATCACACTGCTGAGAATGAAACTGTCTGATTTCAAATTGTTAGATGATCTGATTTCAACGGTTAAGGCTGCTTGCTTAAAATGAGTTTCACAAATAGCACATGATACCTCCCCAATATAAATGTTCAGAAACAAAATGCAAGGGCAAAATCTATTTTTAGTAACATGAAAGATAACTCTTAAATTGATGACATTCTTAGGTACCAGGATTATAATACATGCATAAAGTTTAAATAAAATTTGTTAAAGTAAACTTAAGTTCTGGTCCAAAATGAAAGCCAGGGACAAATGGGTTTTTTGGGGGTTTTGTTATACCTGGGACCCTGACCTTAAGTACATTCCCTCAATAGGGGTCTTTTTGGGCAGAGGGGAACACATGTACAAATACACAGTATAGTGTTAAGTTACTCTCTGGAAACAACATCCAAATGCCAAATCTACTGTAAGTGACAGCTCCCTTGACCTTGCACTTATCATGACCTCCAAATCAATGAAGTTTATTTCACACACACCCCCGAAGTCTAAGGAAAACATATTTACCAAGCTGTATTGAAATATTTTCACTAGTACTTAAGTTATCAGATGGAAATTAAATTCATAGGCAAGTTCTCATTGTAGCAACACTGGCCTTGACCTTGGAGCTACTGACCCAAAAATATACAGGACTCGATCTTGGAAACACATGTACAAAGCCAAATTATAATCACTTCACAAGAAATTAATCAACCATAGATGGAAAGCATATAAATAATCTATTTTTAGTAGCAGTGAGCTTGACATTGGAGCAACAGATTGCAAAACTGACATGTTTCTTCCTTGGGCTTAAGGGAAAATATGTACCAAGTTGCACTGAATCTATTTAAGTAATTATCCAGAACCCAAAACAGACACCAGTGTCTGTCCAGGTGATGGTAAACTATTACCCTATCTCTTACTATTTTCAGCCTTTCCACTGACCTAAAAGAGTCACATGAAGATATGGTATGAAACCATACCAGGTCTATGTCACACGAAGACATATTATAAAACTATACCAGGTCTGTGTCGTGTGAAGACATGATATGAAACCATACTAGGTCTGTGTCACATGAAGTCATGATAAGAAACCATACCATGTGTCATGTGAAGACATGATATGAAACCATACTAGGTCTGTGTCACATGAAGTCATGATAAGAAACCATACCATGTGTCACATGAAGTCATGATATGAAACCATACCAGGTCTTTGGGACAGATAAAATGTTAGTATGATGTGACATCATGCTTCGTTTCATGTTAATCATAAAGTTGCTGAATATTTCTTGGAAATGTGACCACACAAAAATAATGTGAGAAAAGATTGTTAATGTCATCAGTGAGGTAAATTTGTTGCATGGTTTGTTAGTGGACTGGTTTTGAAAGACACTGGGTTACAAAGAAGCCGTAACTAATAATACCCTGCAACTTTTGTGGGTGGAGATACAACCTGGACAAACCAAATGCAATTGTTACTGGGATGTGGTGTTATTTTGAAGATGGCTGAGAAAAGATGACTTGAAATGGTTTTTCAATGTACATGTTGCATCTGTAAAGTATAGGATCATTTTGATCACCTAATGTATCAGACTCTTCAGTAAATAATGGTAACTTTGCTTTCTAACCAATCAGTCTAGAAATCGCTACTTTATCAACAAGAAATTCCAAGAAGCAATATGTCTCACTCATATTCTCCTGTGTGATACAGATGTTTTCACTTTCAGCTGATCTTGATGATGCATGATGTCAGAGGGAGGGTAGGGTTACATGAATGACAGGGCAAAGGGAGGATAGGGTTGCATGAATAGGACAGGGCAAAGCTGATGCATGAAGTCAGATGGAGGGTAGGGTTGCATGAATGACTGGGCAAATGGAGGATAGGCTTGCATGAATATCACAGGGTAAAGCTGATGCATGATGTCAAAGGGAGGGTAGGGTTGCATGAATGACAGGGTAAAGGGAGAGGGTTGCATGAATATGACACGGCAAAGCTGATGCATGAAGTCAGAGGGAGGGTAGGGCTGCATGAATAGGACAGGGCAAAGCTGATGCATGAAATCAGAGGTAGGGTAGGGTTGTATGAATGATGGCAAAGGGACGATATGGTGGCATGAATAGGACAGGGCAAAGCTGATGCATGAAATCAGAGGTAGGGTAGGGTTGCATGAATGATGGCAAAGGGATGATATGGTTGCATGAACATGACTGGGTAAAGCTGATGCATGATGTCAAAGGGAGGGTAGGGTTGCATGAATGACAGGGTAAAGGGAAGGTAGGGTTGCATGAATATATGTATAATAAGCATCTCTCCTTGAGGCTGGGACTCATGACCATGCAGAAAAAATTTAACCAAAATATTAACCAAGGTAGATGATTAAATTGCCATCTCTGCCACCACCTGCAGAACAAGTGATACATTGGTCTTGTTTAGGCTATAGCAGGTGAGACAAATAGGGACACGGGTTTAGATTATCACCTATATTTATTGCATTATCTTCCACAACTGCAAAATAGAAACCCGTTTATTTATATAAAAATATTGCAAGATCTAAGTAAAGCACAACAAAATAAAGGCAACCACACTTTAGAGTGTTTGAATATAACAACATCAATTAATCCCACTCACCAGTGTCCATTCTGCGAGTAAAACTCAACCAAATCCAAAAATTAACACAATGTCTTCCATGAAAATAATGAATTATAATAGACTACATATCTGATATTTTACAGTAACTTTATTTGCAAACTAAACAATAGTTGAACTGTTCTGTTGAAAAGAGATGTAGTTTTTCTTCCACAGCATATTTTTTATAAATGAATGTAAAACATGGAACTTCATAACAAATTTATGTCACTGCTGGATTTACACAAAAAACTGAAAACATTTAATTTAGCAATTTCAAACTGTCATCAGTAGCTTCATTAGGAATATTAGCTGACTTACTTGGCAAGATGCTGTCTCCCCTTCTTCACTTTCGATTCAATGGTGAACACTTTCCAAGTGGAGAAATTAAATGACAGCAACCCCATCCTGAAATATGTGCATGCACTGAATGAAACATATCAAATTTTGTTCATTTTTCTTTTCTTTTCAATGTTACTTGTCTAAATTTATTAGCCTTGAATTTTCTATGTCAAAAATTTAAAATTACACAAGGAAAGTAATGCATCATATAGGACATTACAAACTGAGTAACAATGTTATGTAACTAGAGCAACACTGATGACTTTCCATCAGAAATTCTTGCCATTCTCTTTTTCATAAATTATCTAACACCCAACCTCACCCCACCTCACCTGGTGATCCTGACCCAGGGGCCATGACCCAAAAACAGGTTGCAGGTTTTATGTGTCTTCATGCATTAACATAATATATAAAGTATGGTCAAAAAAATTACACAAAGTCAAAGCAATTAAATTTGTAAACTTCACCACTCCATTTAACCCTCTCTGCACATGGTTACCATATGGGTATTAAACAGTCAAGTTTAATTCACCTCCATCCTGCATTTTAATAGAAGACATGGGTAATACACAGAAAGTCTGAAGGACAAAGAAAGCACTTTACAATATCCCTATTACTGAAGCCCAGTAACATGGTTTTCTTTTTTCTTTAAAGGGTTTACATATAAACACTATGTCCCTTTCACTGTACAACACAAATTTTATGTATCATTTGTACCCAGTCTTGTAAAAGCTGAATACTTGTTTTCACATGAAAATCTGATTTTATATTAGCAAGATGCCAAGTAATGGATTGCATATTAAATAAATCAATTATGCATAAGGAGTGGGTGTTTTCCACCTAAGACAGAATCTCATATGCATCATAAAGTCACAACTATATCACAATAAGAGCAAGATCTGTGTTGTTTGGTCTCACCTTACACAACAAGGCAAACTATTTCAGTGTAATACAGTTGTTGTACATAACACTGAATTCACTTTCAATCAAAGGAAACTAATTTTTTTAATAATTCAGTGGCTGTTCCATACATCACATTTAATACTAAAATATTCCATCTGTAAATAAAACTTGATACCAATTTTCCCAGTGTAATGTCCATGAATTTGAGTCCGGAAAATACACGCTTATAAGTCAGGTCCAACTCTGTGTGTGTGATTTGGATTTTTAACATAGCTTTAACAACTTTTCAGTCATATTGCTATGATGTCTGCAGTGTGGCAGTTTATAGTGATGTCTAGCAATGGGGCATCATGTCGCAGACATGCAGAATCATATCCCACCCAGTCACATTATGCAGACACCACGCTGACCAGTCCTAACACTAACACTAACAAGCGAGGCAACCGTTAGTACCATTTTTATAAGTCTTTGGCATGACTCGGCTGGGGTTTGAACCTGCGACCTCCCGCATCCGAGGCAGATGCTATAACCACTAGGCCAATGGAGCAGTCACAGGTCCAACTGCAAACAACATCGACCCTGATCTGCCATCACATAATGCGCCAGCAGATCAGGGTATATGTTGTCTGTTCTACAGACTTCTGCTAATAAACTGCATAGATCAAGATCTGCCAGCACATTATGTGACATCAGATGTGGTTCTGTGCAGTCTGCAGTTGGACCCGACTTTTTATTAATAATTGTTGTTGTTGTTTTTGTTGTTGTTGTTGTTGGGTTTAATGCCATTTTTCAGCACAAGATAGGCTATACATGGCAGCCAGTATAAATGGTGGAGGAAGAACCCGGGAAAACCCCAGAAAGAACCACCGACCCACGAGAAGCTACTGGCAAGCTTTCTCACATACCCACACTGGCCGAACCCTAGATTCTAACCCATGCAGACAGAGGTGAGATGGCAGTGATCCATAATGGTGAGCGCTTTAGACCACTTGGCCACTCGGGGCCCCCGTATAGTAATAATAATAATAATAATAATGATAATAATAATAATAATAATAATAATAATAATAATAGTAACTTTATTTAAAGAGGGTGACACAATTAGTTCCATGGAACTAATCCTCCTGGGAGCCCTCTATTAAATGCATATTTACATTCAAAGTATATGTGCATAGTTACAGGTTAGTATATGCCACACAAACAAAATGCTTTACTTGACAAAATAAGCAAAATATGTTACCAATAAAATAAACAAATCCACTGTAATATACTGTAATATATATATATATATATATATATATATATATATATATATATATATATATATATAGAGAGAGAGAGAGAGAGAGAGAGAGAGGTAAGTGGTATGTAAGACAGCTCACTTGAAGTGTTTATCAGCTTTATTCTTCTTGAGCTGATCCTTAAATCTCTTGTCCCACTTCTGGAAAATATGCTGTTTCAATCTCTGGTCTGACTGGTTCTTTAGTGAGCGAATTCTGGAAAGAGAAGAACTTATAAAATATTCTAAAACTTTTCCCAATCATACAGTGGTACATACATATGATGTAATTTGATATTATACAATTAAAATAATGTTTTTTGTTATTTTTAATGAAATGCCACTTTCTTCCTCAGTCTGATAATGTGTGCCAGGGGATACTCAAATCCTGGCTGCTGTACAGCTGAATAAAAAAATATGTTAAACTAAAAACGTGTTCATTTGACACTGATGCCCCTGTCAATTAAGTGCAATTGAAGAGAGCTTGGTTAATTATGTAATGCAAAGATTTTATTCAAACAGCAGCCATAATAAAGTCACAATTTTGTAAAGATGTTGAAAATTGATTGCAAGCCTTCTTAATAAAAGGCATCGGATCAAATATATTTTCAATCTATTAAGTTATCTGAAACTTATTCAGCACAAATAAAATCATGACAGATGGGATCGACGGACATGGGTAACATTTTATGCACTCCATAATAAATATTAATGAAATATTTGATCATACTAAATGTTGGAATCCATAATAAATACTTAACACATATACTAAGGTCCAAAACTGCACCGACTCAGACATGCCAGTGCTGAATGTGCTGGCAGGCCTGGGTTTAAGCAGTTTGTTAGAAATAGTTGTAAGAATAAACAACACAGACTCTGATCTGCTGACACATTATATGATAGCAGATTAGGGCCTATCCATTTTGCAGTCGACCTGACCCTTAAACAGATATATATACCGTACATAATACAATGGTCCATTAAGAAAGTAATGGTCCATAATACAATGGTCCATTAAGAGTTTAACTACATGATTATTAATCTTGAATATTTTATAAGAATAACACATTTTCATGTTGAAAAATGTTTTGCTGATAATTGAAGACAAATTCAAAGCAGGAGTCAACAAAAAACATGCAACATTTTAGCATTTTAGAAAATTGTCCACACAGCTATTTTTTTACGTGAAGAGGTACGAAAAAGTTGATGCCTGGCACAAAGTCTCTAAAATTATGAACCATGAATTGCTCAGACAGTCATAAGAAATTTGGAAAACAAGTGGAAAATATACAATATTTTATTCGAAGATATTTGTTTATCCATTTGGCTGATTGCTGACCATCTTGCAAAATTATGTAATTGCATATTCATTGGTTCAATCTTGAACCAACATTGCATGATATGTCGCCAATGTTAAATATTACAACAGTCACATTTCTACTATCATTTACTAGATTTTTATGAGAAACTCACTGCAGTAAACCCAGAATTTATCATAATAATATTTTAAAATATGCTATGCCACTGTAGGTATTGTTTTGTTGGCTGAGCAATGGGTCACTTAAATCAGTACAACTCCTGGCAAAATTAATTTTGTCAATTGTACAAGCTGTATGAAATCAACCAAATATTATACAAAAACATGCTACCAATGGTTAAACTGGAATAAGTATAAAAATTTGGCAAACTTTTAGTGGCAAAAGAAAGAATCAGTACTAAAAACAAAGAAAGTCAACCATAACCCTAATAAAAAAATTTATAATTAACTATTATTCCTGGGGTATCAATTTTTGTGGACTTTATTGCAGCTACAAAAAATTTAAAAAACCAACAAAAAAGTGATCAAATCATTAACAATAGAATGTCTGCTCCATCCATGAGTTAAAAAAACTTATCTCCTCCAAGACCACAAAAACTGATACTCATGTTAGTACATGAATTCAATGTATGTCTCTTTCATTCCATTAAAACTGATTTCATTAAACCCATTTCATTCCAGTAAAACTCATTTCATTCCATTAAAACTCAAACAGTTCCAACATTTTCAAAACTACCTAAAAACCCTGCTTGAGGTGACTGAACACAAACATGTTACTGACCAAAAGCATCATACTGAATTTAGACCAATGCTGCCTGAAATTCACACTAAGGCCCGAAGAAATATCACATTTATTTAAACCCCAAATAGCGTAAAAATCACATTAAATGCCAATGAGGCATAAATGGCATAAACCAGTGGCACAACTATATGATATGAGATTTAAGACTTTTTTTATATGCTTTATTTGTCCCTCGAGCGACCAAAGTGTACCAGTAATCTAAGTGGACAAAAAGAATAAACTGAAGAAAAAATGTATGATCTATGTAAAACATGTCATAATTACAATAAACTTATAAAAAATGTACATTTATTTTCTTTTCTAGCCTTGATCTGCATCTGGTTTAAGTTCATGTCACGAATGGGCACAATCCAAGTGAATCAGTACAAGAATTCAAACACAAAATTTATTTACAATGTCTATATTCCTACTGCATTCTTAATTTATCCTTTCTCTTATCCATGTTTTAAGGATCTAAAAATCCATATGATCTAACAATTTTTAGAGTCAATTATCATTAACAAGTCACATTAATAAAGCCTGCTTATTTATGATATAATGATATTACAGAACTATTTTCTCACACACAAATAATATCCAAAAATAACATGACAACACAGCTATTTTATTTCATTTTATTTTGACCAATGTACCTAAAAGCATAATCCATGCACATGACAGTATAAGATGCAATAAAACATATAAAACCATAATGATTATGCCAAAATTACAATCAATGCACATGTCAGTATAAGATGCAATAAAACATATAAAACCATAATGATTATGCCAAAATTACAATCATTCACAGGTAGCCTGAAGTAATATGTTCATTTAACTGCAGACCATATAGACCTGGATCTGCCACTGCATCTGAGTTCATGCTATTTGTTAAAAATGTAAGTAAAACAATGTAGACCCTGATTTATCTGTTCATCATAGGATACAGAACAGTTCACAGCCAAGTGCACATTAAACAAGAGTACACAAAAATTATAGGCACAGGGTCTTTTCATCATAAAATGAAACTGAAGCTGAAAATCCCTGCAACACAAAAACCTCAACAAGTTGGTACATTGTCTCTAAATCTAAACCATGAAAAGGGCCAAGTAACTTGTCCTGAATGTAAACGACAAAATGGGCCAGTAAAACTCATTTCATTCCATTAAAACTCAAACAGTTCCTGAATGTAAACAACAAAAAGGGCCAAGTAACTTGTCCTGAATGTAAACAACAAAAAGGGCCAATGTGACTTTTCCTGTATGTAAACAACAAAAAGGGACAAGTAACTTGTCCTGAATGTAAACGACAAAAAGGTCCAATGTGACTTGTCCTGAATGTAAACAACAAAAAGGGCCAATGTAACTTGTCCTGAATGTAAACAACAAAATGGGCCAAGTAACTTGTCCTGAATGTAAACAACAAAATGGGCCAAGTAACTTGTCCTGAATGTAAACAACAAAAAGGGCCAATGTGACTTTTCCTGGATGTAAACAAGAAAAAGGGTCAAGTAACTTGTCCTGAATGTAAACAACAAAAAGGTCCAATGTGACTTGTCCTGAATGTAAACAACAAAAAGGGCCAATGTGACTTGTCCTGGATCTAAACAACAAAAAGGTCCAAGTAACTTGTCCTGAATGTAAACAACAAAAAGGGCCAATGTGACTTTTCCTGGATGTAAACAAGAAAAAGGGTCAAGTAACTTGTCCTGAATGTAAACAACAAAAAGGGCCAATTCGACTTGTCCTGAATGTAAACAACAAAAAGGGCCAATGTGACTTATCTTGGTCTCATACCTAGGTTTGAATTTGGTGTTAATCAACCATCTGACAATAAAACACATTTTTTGTCAAATCTGAATGTTAAACAAATTTGTCAATATGTCAGATCATTGCATGTGAACCTTGCAAGCTGGCTAAATACTATGACCGCAGTATTGGTGGTAGTACCTATGCACAGTGTATGGGTGCATAACCTTGCAAGGATCTTTGCCTAGCATGTTGAAGAAGACTTTGTATAATAAGTTATCCAGTTCTTTAAAAAAATTCAGTGAAACAGATCCAATGTTAATTACTTTGTAAATGAAAATAGCCTGTTATTTATATCCATACACATGATGTCCTGGCCAGGAGGGTTTTCTTCCCATGATGAGGGGTGTCGACCAACCTCACACCACTCATTAAATTTTCCCGTGTGTTCAAAATTATTATTAAAAAATTCTGGAACACAAGTTTTTCTGATTTTCTTTTGACACCTTGGATCTGATGTATTATATTTACAGTAAAGACATCCTCTGAACACATGACTAAACTGGCTTGTGCCAGGCAAGCATGACACTTCAACTGCAAGTTTAACAGCAATAAGATAATCACTGGAATATGCTATTTGTGATCAGTAGTAATTCAGAAAGCATTAAAGATATTAATGCATGTTGGTTGGATTACTCAACAGTTCATGCAGCATAAAAAAATTAACATTAGGATTCTTTGGGAACAGATGGATTGGCTTTGTATTTAAGATTGTCAAGATAGGTTACACAGTGTGTGATTAGAAGTAATTTGAAAGGATTAAAGACATTAATGGATTATGATTGGATTAGTCATTACTAAAAAAAACTCAAGTAGCATAAAACAGATTGAGTTTGCTCTGGAATTTGAAGTTTGCTGAGATATGTAAGTGTACATTATTTATCAATGCTAAAACACCAAAATCTCAACAACAGATAAAACAAGAATTTCATGATCTGAATCAAGTCTGACATTTATGTAAGGTCGATTTTAATAACTTCCCAAATTCAACCCAGATACATCATTCTTGATTAGTTCCAGCAAGCAAACAGCAACCTGAATCTACCCATAGGCAGGAAACAATTTAAATTTCTTGGTGGACTCAGTAGTTGTATTAACAATGCCACATTCCAATGCAGACATTCAAAGGATATTTTTTATAAAATTCAGGCTGAATCTAGAGGAAACATGGATCCAGTAAGGATACATCATCTCCTAACTGTTGAGGTCAACAATGACGAGAACTGCCACAAAAAAAAAGTTCTGGCAATGAACTACAAAGGTTGGCTAGAAGTATTAGTGTTATATATAAGAACAGTATAAAATGCAACAAGTTACCATGAAAGGACTGATGTGATGCTATGATTTACTGATTTAAATATAGAATAAGGAAATCTGTTCAATAGTGTCATCTTCAACCATTTGCATGCTCAAAATCAAGTCAATGAAAATTCCCTTGATTTGAAGTCAAAACTCATGACCAAAGTTTACAAATCTCCTGATCTGTCTTATGCTGACTTATCTGCTCTGTCACATGTATATTGTCTCCTTTATGAATCCCGCACACCCATTTAAGTATAGCGACATACACTTTGCATGAATTCCATGATAAAATATAAGAAACAAAATCTTATGTATAGTCAGTGTGTAATGAGTATGGCCCTATTTCAATAACCTGAACCTAGTAGTCCTGACCCAGCACTCTTGAAATTTTTGTGCATGAAATTCAGTCTCAAGCTTGATGTCTGATTTTCACAATTTTGTAACTCTAATCAGAATAGAAAATAATGATATAAAACTACAAAATCCTCTTAACATTGTGTTCCTTTAATAGCTTGCTAGCTTTCAATAAAGCCTACGTACTCCCAGTATTTAGTGCTTGAGCTAAAGATTCATACTCAAAAAATTTTGAGGTTCCTAAGCCAGGTATATTAACCAAGATCAAAGAAGTATCCAGACCCAGTCTAGTAATGAAGATCTATGCCAAGGCACGAACCAATATGTACTACAAAGACCTCTAACCAATAAATGGGCTACAACCTTAACATTGTGATGACCAGGATCTACTGTGGAAGGACCAAGCTATTCCACAAAAGGACCAAGACCCATGGTCGGTTTCAAACTACACATAAAGTGAAAGCCAAAACCCTGTGGGGACCAAGGTAGACCCAGAATAGTCACTACTTACATAATATTATATCAATGTAATAAGTAAGCATTCCATGCAAGTTAAAAATTCACACATCAACCAGTGCACACCTTAACCTCTTTACCTTTTGATTATGTTTAAAGACCTTTAAAAATGGAAGACAAAATATTACATAACATTGTACATAACTACTTTTCATGTAAATGAACACTGCTGTAAAATTATAATCAAGTATACAAATAGCAGAGTGAAGGTCAAAATAATGCAAATTATTAAGGATGATTATATGCAAATCAAGGTCTGTTAGGTTTGGAAATAATGGGATACTATTATGTGGAGTACTTGATTTGGAAATAATGGGATACTATTAATAAGGAATAACTGATTTGGAAATAATGGGATACAAATAATGTGGAGTACTTGATTTGGAAATAATGGGATACTATTAATGTGGAGTACTTGATTTGGAAATAATAGGATACTATAAATATGGAGTACTTGATTTGGAAATAATGTGATACTACTAATGTGGAGTAATTGATTTGGAAATAATATTATATCACTAATGTGGAGCACCTGAATTGGAAATAATGGGATACTATTAATATGGAGTACTTGATTTGGAAATAATGGGATACTACTAATGTGAAGTACTTGATTTGGAAATAATGTCATACAGGTAAAACCCGTTATAATGTGATTCATTATAACATGATTCCGCTTATAATGCAATTGCAGCATGGCTCCCATTTTTTAATTTAAGGTGACCTCTCTCTCTTTAACATCCTAAATACAAGCTCTCAGAAAAGCTGATTATTCATATCCCTAGCAGATTTTTAATCCCAGCACTGCATTTACTGTTGCCTTAACTTCAGAAATTTTCTAAAATATATTGGCAGTGTTATATTTGTTAACAAAAAAAAAAAGAAAAGCTAACAAGTTCAGACAAGTTAAAAGATTTTTTTAATACAGTCAGCACTGTTTAATGTTGGGAGGAAGTAACATGGAGCTCGTTTGACATTCTCCGAGAACTATCAAGCCATTCAAACGTGTAAATTTAATCTCTTTATCAGCTGACTGAAAAGTTCTTCAGATCCAACAATGAACCGAATTTTGTTTCATGTGCCGCCTGCATCAAATGAATGTCATTGATACCAATGACTGTAAACTCCTTAATAAGATCAAACAAACCCGGCAAACAAAATAAACGATATGTTATCAAGAGGTTAGTTAAAACTGATGACAATGAAATTTCAATGCACATTTTCTATGGGGAAGTTTCTTGAAAAATCTGTCTCGCTTATATCATGATGTTATTCTTTGGACCCCGAGCATCATGTTTTAATGGGTTTTACCTGTACTACTAATATGGAGTACCTGATTTGGAAATAATGTGATACTACTAATATGGTGTAATTGATTTGGAAATAATGTGGAGTAAATGATTTGGAAATAATGGGATACTATTAATATGGAGTACTTAATTTGGAAATAATGTGATACTACTAATGTGGAGTACTTGATCTGGAAATAATGTGATACTACTAATGTGGAATTCTTGATTTGGAAATAATGTGATACTACTGATGTGGAGTACTTTATTTGGAAATAATATGATACTACTAATGTTGAGTACTTGATTTGAAAATGGAACCCCTCATCACCAAGTGGTCTAAGCCACTAGCCTTAACAGATCACATATTAGTTCTGTCTGTATGAGTTCAAGTCTCATCTTGAATAAGTTGAGTATGTTAGAAGGCTGATATAATGCATATAATTAGGGATATTTAATTGCAAAAATCATGTGTTATATGGAAATAATAGGATAACAGAAATGTGGAGTACTTGACTTGGAAACAATGGGATACTACTAATGTGGAGTACTTGGTTTAGAAATGGTGCTCCTCATCACTGAGTGGTTTAGGCACTTGCCTCTACATTTACATATCACTCACACAACTCATCTCAGTCAGTGCAAGTTCAAGTCTCAGCTTGACTAACATGGGTATGTGAGAAAGCTTGTCATTAGCTTCCCATCGGTTTGTGGTTCTCCTGGGCTCTCCCCAGTTCTTCCAACAAATATACTGGCTGCAATGTATATAATATCATTTGCTGAAAAATGGTGTTGTTAAAACCCATAAAACTAAAACATCATTTGTAAATATCAGATACTATTAATGTGGGGTACCAGATTTGGAAATATGGGATACTGCTAATGTGGGGTACCTGATCTGGAATATACGATACTACTAAAGTGAGGTACTTGATTTGGAAATAATGAGAGACTACTAATGTGAGGTACTTGATTTGAATATATGGGATACTACTAATGTGGGGTACCTGATTTGGAAATATATGATACTACTGATCTGGGGTACCTGATTTGGAAATATAAGATACTAT
The DNA here is from genome assembly GCA_016617855.1 of Megalonaias nervosa. Taxonomy (NCBI): domain Eukaryota; kingdom Metazoa; phylum Mollusca; class Bivalvia; order Unionida; family Unionidae; genus Megalonaias; species Megalonaias nervosa. Next base: position 14,653 of record JAECUM010010724.1, read on the forward strand.
TAATGTGAGGTACCTGATTTGGAAATAATGAGAGACTACTAATGTGGAGTACCTGATTTGAAAATATGGGATACTACTAATTTGGGTACATGATTTGGAAATATAACATACAACAAATGTGAGGTACCTGGTTTGGGAATAAAGAGTGACTACTACTGTAGGGTACTTGATTTGAAAATATGGGATACTACTAATGTGGGGTACCTCATTTGAAAATATGGGATACTACTAATGTAGGTACATGATTTGGAAATATAAGATATACAAATGTGGGGTACCTGGTTTGGAAATAAAAATCGACTACTAATGTGGGGTACTTGATTTGGAAATTTGAGATACTAATGTGGGGCACCTGATCTGAAAATATGGGATACTACTAATGCAGGGTACCTGATTTGGAAATATAAGATAAAGTAAAACTTCAGTTATCCAGCACCCAATTAACTGTCAGTCTCTTTTAACCGTCAGGGCACTGTATGTCAAAATATGAAGAACAGGTACATGTACATATGTAGATATTATGATTTTTTGATGATCTGGTCTATTGTATAATACTTTTAATGTACATATTCTATTATCCGTCTATATAGAATCTATGTTGGGGTTTAGAGGAGGTGAAACTGTTTGTGAAATACTTGTGTTGTAATTAATATTGATTGTAAAAGTACTTCCTTGTATAAAAGACCCTCCAAATACGGACCCCAGCTGATAACCATGTGCTAAACTTTCAAGTTCACTGATTCGTTGAAAATTTATTTTTCTCTCTTGGAAATATGGCAAGTGTTACAGTGAAATTTGCTTATGGATTAATGTGTTGATGGATAAATGATTCCTTCTGGCTGGTAAGTGCATTATTTGTCATTCAATATTTTAGGTATATTTTTTTATTCAACTGGGGTGCAATGGAGATGCTTAACAAAAATAGAATAAAGCATGTTTGACATAGCACATTTCTGGCTGTTACTAAGTTTTCTGTAGTTGTTAACAGCGTTGGAAGAATATGAAGTGTATAGGTCTATAGGCTATGTGCATAGATCAGTGTTTTCTGTCATAGTGCATTTCGCACAGCATTGAGAATTTTATCCTGTCTGTAGCACAGTCAATTTTCAGGTCAGCGTCATTAAATGTAGCTAACAGTATATAATTTGTTTCACACGAAGTATTTAAAACTAGTTAGGTAGCTTTAGCTACATTTAATGACGCTGACCTGAAAATGTACTGAGTCAGGCTTGCAGATAGGATAAAACTGACTATGCTGTGTGGAACGAACTATCGTAATACCAAAAAGCTCAACATCGTGTGTGTGCATGTGTCTGTCTCTCTTGAAATGTTTTGTATGGTGTTTTCTCAAAATGGAGAGTCCTTAAGTTACTATGTTGTTTTGTTATATATTTTTGTTTGTTGTTGTTGTCGTCGTTGTTTGATTTTAGAACAACTATGTCGGGCATAGCAGAAGACAACAAAGGTTTATTTTTTAAAAGTAGTCCCTAGCGCGTGGACACCTAGACTGAGACAACCGGACTGAGATAACCAAACTGAGATAAGAAAAGTAAGGTTAGCAAAACAGCTAGATTTCTCTGTTGCATGGGTGAGAAATTCTCATATCCATCATGGTCTTGGTCCTGCACCCTGACAGATAATTTAAGTTCTACTGTTACAGTACTACTAATGTTGGGTACCTGATTTGGAAATATAAGATGCTACTAATGTAGGGTACTTGATTTGGAAATAATGGGATACTACCAACATGGAATACTTGATTTTGAATGTCATACAAAATCTGTCTTATTCTATTGTAAATGATAGACCATGATACAGTCATTATAAAAACCTGAACAGGTCATTCTAAGTCTGCGTTACAGATACTATCCTTCTAAAAAAATAAAGGAACTTTTTAATTCCACAATCATGATTGCATTGTAAAATATGGAAAGAATGTTTCCTTTGCTATTTCTTTTAATAGGTAAATCTAATTTCTTTTTCATAACAGAAACTGACATTTATCCATGGAGAAATACTGAGTACCATATTACTTAAGTTGGATCCATCTGCACACTGCATGCAGATTGTTAGGACTAACAGAATAAACAGTACAGACCCTGATCTGCCAGTGCATTATGCAAATGTTTTCTATATTGTTTGCAGCTGGACCCAACTTATAAGCGAATAATATATTGTACATTACAATGAAAGACAAAAATGTTTCAAGGAATTTGTGCATGCAATAATGCTATTTGAACCTCATATAAATTTATTATTTTTTAGGAAAACAAGGCAAAAGGAGGCAAAAGAGGTCTCTGTTTATCACAGTATGGGCAAAAGATCACCACAAGACAATGGAAATAATAAATGACAGGTGAATTCACAATCTAAAATGGATAAACTACAATCAGAAAGATATAGAAAAAATTAGTTGCAAATTATGTAGAAATGTCTAAATTAGCAAAAAAAAGTGCAGCAGAAGAGAAATATTAGATTCAAAGAAAAAAGTTCATTATTTTAAAATCAAACATACATTTGACAAAAATTTTAATAATTTCTATTATCAAGTTTGATACCTGTAAATGAAAACATTTGCTGTGAAATATAAACCACATGCAGAATTCTGTTTATGGCAATCACTTCAAAGAAAATAACCAATAAGTTAATTAAGTTCCTAAAATCTACTTACTTGGGAAGAAATATACATTTAAATCTAAAAGAGAAAATCATTCAAACAGACTGTAGAAAACACGGAAGAAATTTTCAAAACAATTTCAGCTTAATGTTTATTCATACAATATATCCTATGGTCCTACAATTCCATGTCCCAAGTACCTGTAACAAGATCATGTCCTTGAAAAGTTCATTTTAAACAGATCTAGAACTTTATCTTTGTGGTACAACAAAGAAATCAAGAATCCCAGTTATAGTTTGGCAACAAATTTTCCATGAAATCAAAATAATGAATTCTAATTTTTATACACCACTAAAGTTTCTTTACTGCTTGTTGATAAGCATGAAAAGTTTGGTGATGTTTTTTAATTACATGATTCAGTAACCTACATTCTTTATACATTTTACATATACCTGATATTAGAATTTGCTTATTTTATAATAAATTTTACCTTTTGTCTGAACAAATATTGAGGCTTTAGTAAACACTCTGAGGGCATACATGTAATGTCCATACACCAGTACATAATCTTCTACCATAAGCTTCATGTCTGTTCTTTTGTACAGTCCTAGACACCAATAAAGCCTAATGGTCTAACATCAAGCCATTCAAATTACTGATGGAGGGATTGGTGGTTGTTTTGTTTGGAGTTTTTTCTTCAGAAGTAACAAATGTAGTTGCTCATGTGCAAATTCCATGAATAATATTATTGGCTGAGGTAAATGTACATGTCAGCCATTGTGATCATAACTTCATGGAAGTTCCAAAATAACTTTCAAGTTTTAAATTTCTTCTTATAAAATCCGGAAATTTTTTAATTATTTCAATGGTATTCAACAGTGATATCACTGAACTGCTGTGGGTGTTTTCACAGACATATGAACATAGATACATTCTGGTCTACTGACCTTCTTTCAACTCAAATTAGGTATGATAGGAACAAGGTCCTGGTAACAGACTAGCACTGGATTAATATGAATGGAATGTCTTATGGCACCACAGCACAATAGGGGCTATATGATGCCAACAAAAGGTAAAGTTTGAAAAATAAAAAAATGAGGAATTGCACAAAAGCTTTAGGAGGATAAACCATTCCAAATAAACGTAAACATGAAGTACAACAATATAAAATATAAAAGTAAAGATGTTAACAGTCTGTAAAAGGTATATACAATAAAAGATAAAGGTAACAGATTTCAACTAGCATTAGAACCACATTAGACCATGCATCTCACATGTGAACAAATGAATTCAGGAGTTATTGAACTTATTTTCCATATAACAAAAGGAAAGTACATACTAAATAAGAATATTTTAATATCATTATATCTTTCTGGATCACTAAATTCAGTACATTCTCTTTTGGAAATGATCTCTATTTGCTCATCAGCAATGAACATAATTTATACCCATGTTAGATTTAACAAGCCAACTTTATTAATAAAGGAAAGTTGATAAAATTACAAAAATTTCATGCACATAAACTTTGTCCTTGAAGCAAATATACTGCTGTTTGGTATGTATCCCTGAAAATGCCAGGCAGTGCTATACACTGCTTATCTCTAATCAAAAGTTACTGAGTAAGCAATAGGACACCATCTTATATGCCTTTGATATCCACAAGCCTAGCATGTTTCACATATAATGTATCACAATAGACTTCCTTACCTCTGGGCCTCTTTAGTAAACTGTCGCCATCTTGTGAATGCAGCCTGAAGCCTCTGATGCCGATTGGCTGCAGCCCTGGATCTCCACTGAAATTAATGTACTAATTATTGGGGTCACAGAAGCAGGACAAAGGAAATGCAAAATATATGAAAAGTTCTTCTGCATCCACGTCATTATCAAAAATTGCTTGAAAATTGTTACTGATATGATATTAAGTTTGAAAAAAAATACATTTAATTAAAAATCTTAAGCTTAACACTACTTGACTGTACTGCCACAATATTCCTCATAAAGTTTTAATAGATGGTATCAACTGGAAGGTCAGTTCAGTTCAACAGTTCTTGTTAACACCTGCTGTGTACAAAAAGTGTTCATGAAGCCACTCAAAACATTATACAGTGTACATATAAAAATTATTTAAATTTCTTTTTACACATATCAACTGAAAGTCCTTTGTATGTAACAATGAAGTCATGTGTTTAGATTTCTTTTTACACTGATCAACTGAAAGTCCTTAGTATGTAACAATGAAGTCATGTATTTAGTAGTTTAATTATATACCGTATTTTATGTATTTTTTCATACCCTTTGATTTTTCGTACACAATCCAGTTATCAAAATAATAATTATATAAATGTACCATAATTTTTCATACAGATCACCTTGTATTATTTGAAAAATTCATTAAATTATCGGACATAAAATTTCCACTAAGAAGATTTATGTTTGTAAAAAAGATCGAAAATACCGTATTCCCATTTTGTTTTTACAAAAATTAATGATTAATTGTTTTGGTGAGAAAATATAATGATTGATGCATAAGCATGGGTGCCCGCAGCATAGGTCAAGGGGGGGTCACGCGACCCCCCCCCCGGAAATCATACTGTAATATATATTCTGACAAGTTTAATCATGCAAATGAAGCTGAAAATATGTCACAAGATTCTGTTCAAAACGCTTAGTAAATATTAACTTTAATTTCAGACTGCTTACTATACTAACTCTCCTGGCCGTGACTGACTGACCCCACCCACCCCCACTTTTGCAAAAGATCCTGCAGGCACCCATAAGCATAAACTTTTATTGTCATTACAATATCTACTGGTGTTTATTAACAAATGAACAAAGGACTTTACAGACCATACCTTTAAATATTATCGTTAATTAGTTCTCCTCATTAAGTCCGTCACCGTAACAAAACACCACGTGCATTTTAAAACGAGTTCGGAAGCCCTTTGATGTTGTCTTATCCAAAAAAATTACATCTCAGTACATGCTAAAGTGAAGACCACAGACCATTGGTCAACTAGTCTTATTGTTTCATTAGTCATACAAACATAAAATATAAAAACCTTGTCATTTTCCATCGTAAATTTGAAAGTCACGGACTCCGTTAAACCGATTCGTATATATACATATACTATCTTTTAAGTGATTCTTCTGTTTTGACTTGGATATAATTAACATTTTATTGCAAATCTATTCTATGATATACTCCACTATTATCTTTATTGGCGAGTTTGAATAACAAGTAATGCATATGATCGCTTGTCCTTATAACATCTGCTATATTGACAACAGCTTCAATAGCACATTGACAGACTTTCATTTCCCTAAAGCAAGCCTCATTTCTCTACTGGCTGCCTCGCTGATTTGACCTCTTCAGTCGATTCTTGCCCTCAATCTGGTTTCAATTAGAATAACCAAAGCGCTAAGCACGTTTAATTATCGTGTAAATAACACTGTATAGCCATGTGGTTGTTGTGAAAATGTACATTGTAATTAAAACAAGAATGAACTGTTGATTTAGCGGTGGTTATTCCTAATGGAATATAGTAGGGTCGTAATACATGAGGATTATCCCACTCGTCAGGTAACTGAAAATAGTCTTTTTTTCTCTTTGCAAAAGCTACAAATAAAAACTACACTGAATAAATACGGTCTTGTACACTGAAAAAATTTTGTTTGATTGATCTCTCTGGTCCGCGTGCACACACACACACATGCGTGCGTGCATGCGCACTCATGCGCATTAACTTAAACGTTGATTTCAAGTTCTTTATTTTTTATTGCAATTTGATAATGAGATTATTGTTGCAGTAAAAATACAACTTGCACTTAATTTCTTGACGATGTGGGGTCGTATCGTTGCGTACAATTTACCAATAAATAATACCAACAACTTATACAAGTCAAACCATCTTGATCATTTTGCCAATATTACACAACATAACTATGTTCTAAATGCAGACGAGCTTGCACACTGAGACATAATTCTCTCTCTCTCTCTCTCTCTCTCTCTCTCTCTCTCTCTTTCTCTCTCTCTCTCTCTCTCTCTCGTTCACTAATAACAACAGTACTTTTGATTTATGAGACAGAAAATATACGTTTACTTTGTACGTTTGTACCGTTAGGTTGTCGAGTAGCGTGTTTACTGTAGAACTTGTTTTGGTACGATCCTTTATTTTTCGTACACGGTCAGCACCACCAAATGATAATTATTTATTTTACATATAATTTTTCGTACACTGAAATTAATAATTATTTTTTCGTGTACGAAAAATTACATAAAATACGGTACATCAGAAATTGTAAAAACATTCAGAATACCAGCAACTTTGTGTCACAAGTATTCACATTAAGACCACAGAGTAGCAGAAACATTGTGAATATGTGGCACTTATCTGCCACCAAACAAGGACAGAGAAATTTTCTCTGATGTAGACTCCATTAAGTAAAACTTCATCCATAAAGTTTATGATAAGTAAAACTAGAGTTCTTTGATGTGACTGACACTACTGTCCACTCTCTTTGAATTCAATATATGACCTTTTCTTCTTGTCAGTTGCTGAATGTTGAAACCATCTTTGATATTTTTGAGCAAGATTTTCAAACAAGCTACTGTGCCAGCCATATGGATGTAAGATTGTCACCATTTTCATTTTGGACCAACCAAACATCATTGGATGTCTCTTGGTGAAAACCCCGCGTCAAAAATACCATCCATCCATTCATGAGTAGTGATTACAAGATTTTCAAGACGATCATTGTGGCAGCCATACTGTATTGGCTCCATTTTCATTTAGGACCAACTAGATAGCAAAAGACATTCTATGGTGAGAACCCCACATCATTGTAAATTAGGATCAACTAGACATTAAAAGAAGTCCTTTAGTTAAAATCCTATGTGACTTTCCATTTAGAAGGAAAAACAATAATCAGATTTTCAAGATGGCTGCAATGGTGACTATACAAGATATCAGATTGATACCATTTTCTTTAGGACCAAACAGACATCACAAGAAGTCTTTGGTGAAAACCCAGTGCCAATATGACCATACATCAAGGAGATGTGAATACAAGATTTTTAATGTAGGTTAGATCAGCACCATTTTCATTCATGACCATCCTGACAGCATAAAAATTCTTCTGGTGAAAACCACATTCAATATGCTTCTGTTTAGAAGTAGTAATTACAAGATTTTCAAAATGGCTGTTGTTTAACAATACTGAATGTCAGCTAGACATGATGGTGTGCCTTTAGATGAAACTCCATGTTAATATGACCATCCATTCTTTAGGAGTAGCAATAGCAGGATTTTCAGGATGACCTCTATAGAGGCTAGACCATGAGATGAATGTGTATAAAGTTTCATTTAGGACCAAATAGACTATGAGATGAATGTGACTGTAAAGTTCCATTTAGAACCAAGCAAAAAATGGGATGAATGTGTGCATAAAATTTCATTCTGGACCAAGTAGACCATGGGATGAATGTGTGTGTAAAGTTCCATGGTAATCCTCCAAGTAGTTTATGAGTAGTAATAACAAACTTGGGCTAATGGATTGATGGACAATAGACAGCAGGCCAAGTCACAAGCTTTTCAGGTGTATTACCAAAGAGCTCAAAATACAATTAGAGGGATTGCATCACTTGCCACACGATGTATACTTACTTGCTGATTCTTTGCATTACTTAAGTTGGTAGCTGGCAAAAAAGGTTGCCTACATTTAAATTTTTATTTCTCTGCTACAAACAAAACTAATAGAGTACAGAGATGCCAACCCATGATCATGCATATCAGAGATCTTAGCAACAATGTCTGGAATATTATCATGCATATCAGGAATCTTGTGTGTTGTGCTTGTGTTTTTTTAATAATTGTTAATGTAGCTTTAACAATCTGAGTCATATCGCTATGATGTTTGCAGTGTGGCAGTTTATAGTGATGTCTAGCACTGGGGCATCATGCCACAGACATGTGGCATAATGTCCTATCCAGTCACACTATCCTGACACCAGGCCGACCAGTCCTAACACTAACCTTTCAATGCTGAGTGCCAAGTGTGGCAGCTGCTAGTACCATTTTTATAAGTCTTTGGTATTTCTTGGCTGGGGTTCAAGTCTGCAACCTCCTGCATTCTAACCACTCAAGCCACTAGAGTGGTCCCCATCATGAATCTTAGCATCAATGTTTGGAATCTAGGCTGATTGTCCAATGGAACAATACATTTGTCAAACAAATCAAGCATCTATCCAATCATATTCCATCCTGTGAGCAGAAATATCCAGTATACATTCAGTAACAATTAAAATTCAGAGAAAATCATTGGTACATCCATTCCTCCAATTCCAGAACCTTCAAATCTTTGAACAGTTTTGGCCAAAACAATAACCATCAGACATTAGTTTTTTCCTCACAAATAATCTGCATCATTGATTTGACTCTGCTGCTATTTATTCACCAATTTACAGGGGCTTTTTTGGTTATTGGTTTAACTGTTATTTAATTCATGTTTTGTACATTGAGAAACCATATTTTATGTACCAGAGTATCATAACAGTGCTGAAGTACTTTCTCAGTATGTGTATCCACATAGAGAACTCATTTAAAATTTACTATCAACATTTAACTTACCAAAAATTCATCAATATTATTTAGAATGTGGATATTTTCATGAAATTTTTTAAATAATTTCATTAACTCTGGAATGGTTGGCATCTCTGAGAGAATCATGTATATGTACTGTGTGGTAAATGGTGCTGACCTCCTATTAGAAACAAATTAATATAAATGGTTTGACCATCTTACAGTCTTCAGAAAACAAGAATCTCATTGTCTCATTATATATCAGAAGGTCACCTCTGACCTTGATGCCTGACCTTCCAGCACATGCACTGTTGCAAGCCATGAGTGAAAATCTCCTACACCATATTTTCAACTGTTGCTGAACGTGGAAATATTTCCTCATTTTTCATGAACATGCATAAAGTTACTTGACCAATCATTGTCAGTCTGAATAAAATTTTATATAATGGCTGTCCCAACACGACCATTCATTCTGATTGAGCCAATCAGATTTTCTCTTCCAACTAGTCATGTAACAAGTCACACCTGCTATGTATAATAACTTTTACAATGGCTCATTCATGATGTATTTTTACTGCTGCATATTCATGAGAAAATTTGGAAATCTTATCACAGACAGTCACAGATGGAAAAAAAAGCATGGAGGATTGTGATGAAGAGGCATATGATGAGAATGATGAACAAACTTCAAGAAATCTAATGACAACCTATCAAATGTACTGCAGAACCTGGTGTCTGGTCCATGCCATGATTTCTTCCCCATCCTGATACAAAAAAATGAACGCAAAATTTAAACTGTGGATACCACCATCCCACCTGAAAAGTTATACCAAGGCCTTATCATGCTTACACAGGTTAAAAAATGATGCAAATTATACTCATTAACATAAATTTACAGCAAATAAGACAATGCATGGACATCAAAGATTGCCTTATGGACAGAAGACAAGAGTAAACAACAATCTCAACTTTTATTATTTTCTTTAACTTAAGTGACACACACTTCAAATCCATGGAAATGTTCAAATTTCCTACAACTGTGATTTGATTAACAATACATACAAAACATTTATTGTTATCCTTCCCCATCTCCAACTGAATTTATTCTGCAACATACATATAATAAAACTAGAAATGCCACATCACCCTACCACATTGGTTTGGGGGTGGTGGTGCATAGAGCAATGTCTTCTGACTGACTGACTGAGCTTTTTGCACTATTACCTTTCTAAAGCTGACTGCCAGCAGGATACCATTCACCTTGTCCTGGACTATGGCCTGGTGGAGTTTGGAACGATTAATGGCCCACTTGAAAGCATTCATCCCCTTTCGAAGCAGATGATGCTGGTGAAGTGCTAGGGCGGCTTTGCAGTGCTTCAACTGGCTTGCTCGCATTTTCCAGTGCCCAAAATACTGATCTAAGGTCTGAGTCCTGTAGAAAATTTCTGCCCTGAAAAAAGTGTTCAAAGATTAGCATTCTCTACCAAATCTGCTTCATGTACAATGTCTCAGACCAGAATATTTTGTTGTCATGAGCAAGGTAATCCGTAAGTGTTACAGCAATTGGGTCATTTTCTTACAAATTCTAACTGCAGTGGTCAATGTGTGATATTAAGCTTCATAAATTCAAGATTTCATTGTGCTGAGTAAGCATAATCTGATGTCGAATGAAAGAATGTTATTTTAACACAGCCGCCAAGAATATCATGCACTCCACTATAACACATTTTACAGCAATGTTTTAATTGTGGACTGGACATATAGGCCCTGGCTTTCTTGTTTTAATAATTAACCAGGTCATATAAGCATTTCTGCACAATTTATATGAAAATAGCTTGTAAAATAATCATACATAACATTTCACCATTGATCAGACAAAGGGGAAAAACATTATACATTTTATAGAAATGGGAGATTGGTTTTCCTAAATAGAATAAAGAATATGAGGTTTTGTAAATATTATATGGAAAAGATTATCAACAAGAATACACTTATTGTGAAAAGTTGAAGTAAATACATTGGGCCCTTTCATAATCTATTGTTATAAATATTATCTTCCAGAATATGTTTATCTCCCCCTTAACTAGTATCTGCAGATAAATCAGGTCATGAAATGCTATTCATAGCATTCTAGGCTTTAAAAAGCATGAGATCAATTATAGCAATATGTGCTGAGATGACTACCTGGTTTTACTATTTGAATATAGCCTGTATTCAAATATTTACTTTTATATCATGAAATATTTACCATTGTAAATTCTGCTGACTTCAGTTCAAATCTGAAGCAACAAAACCAGAATTTTGACCAACTGTGACCCTTCTGACATGTGTATGGCCTCATGCTGTCTTCAGGTTGCTGAACTAGTAGATAACTGTTCTACAGAGTGGATGACATAAAAAAAAGTCACAGCTAAACAATTGTTGGGGGGGCTAAAATAAAGACCCATTTATTCCTAAAGAAGCTGCCACTGTTGTATCTGCATAATCAGTGTCAGTCAATGAGACCAGAGAATGCATGGGAGATCTATTTGTGGGTATTCTGAAAACTATTTTCATACAAGTACTGCCTAAGTTTGTTCCCACTTTCACATAAACATGTCAATTTGAGCATGTACTTGTCTACATTTCCATACAATTTTATGACCAAAAACTTCATGGACAATTGTTTTCAAAACTATGCTATTTGCAATATTTCTGTTGTAACTGCCGAATGATGTCTGATTAAAAACTGAGTGGAGCACATACTCATGGCTGAGAAGTTCTGTGGCACTGGGCCTGAGGGGATGAACTTTTGTGAGTCTGCAATGATCCTAAAAATCATCAAATATCTGTAACCATTACAGTCTTAATTTATTCAAAATTTTGTGTTAATACTGTCATAATTAAAAACTGTCATGTTAATTCTCAAAAAGCATCATCAATAACAAATAAATAGACACAAGCTAGATATGCAACATTTTATTTATGAAAACCAAGTAAAAAATTTAAAAAAACATCCACTAATTTTCATTTGATTAATAAAGAAATGTGGAGTTCAATTAAATGAATAACTTTTAAACTTTCAAACAACAACTGAAACTGTGATTTTCTCCCAAGATGTCAGTGCTGGCAATGGCAGTAATGTGTCAATGGTAGCAATCACTGCAGTTGATTGACACAGTTTGCATTGTGTCTTTTTCTGTTTCCTGAGAACACAATTCACAGTGTTCCCACGAAGTGCAGCCTTGCGTTTGTCCATGGCTATTATCAGGTTGCCAGCTTAGTGGGACTACACTTACTCCATATGTACATGGCTATTATCAGGTTGCCAACATAGTGTGACTACATTTACTCCATATGTACATGGCTGTTATCAGGTTGCTGAGCAGGACTACACTTACTCCACATGAACAAAGTATGATGACTGACTCTACATTTAGCATGGTCATCTCAAAGTTGAGTAACTCTCAAGGTGCATTAAAAGTGGACACATTTGACATATAATTGATACAATAAATATTTGAATACCAATTACCAATTCGAATATTTGCAAAAGTGTATCCTTATTTGAATATTTGAATATCTATTTCAGTCTTAACACCCAAGACACTCACTTTTTTAAGCTAACTCCATAGCTGATAGAGGGAGGTGGTGGCTCAAACACAAGCAACTGATATCTTCTTATCTGCCGTACATTTGTCAACCATCTCCGAAAACATTTGGCCTGAAAACATAATTTTTACACATGTTAATTACTACTTATATTTATATATCTGCTAAAATATTTAAATGCACTTACCTTTACTGTCTCAACTGGACCCAAGGACTAAATGCATTCACTCTGGTGCATCAAAGAACAAAGGTAAAAGGATGAAAAGGTAGCATGACATCACAAGAAGGTGGCAAGCATGATATCATCTAATATAGTGATTCATGTAGCCACCAAAATATTAGAGGGAAAGAAGGACAATTCCAACCTTACCTTCTCCTTTTAGGCCTCAATACCCTAAATGGGCAAGGTAGCCTATCTTGATCATTCCCAGCACAGTTACAACTGAGACTGTAAATCTCAATAGGAACAGGGGCTTTTGAAGCTGATTTTCAGCCAGAAACCTAGATATGAAGAGATGAAAAACTGAATTATCAATGCCACTGAATCATAACCAACCCTTTTCCAAAGACAAAGCATGGATTTCACTCCTCCTCTTTACTGACACTACACTTGTAGAGATTTCCCCAAATGTTTGCTTTTAAAAATTAGCTGGAGAATGACCCCATCAAGGTCAGCTCAGCAGCACTCCAGTCTACTCCCCATGCCTGACAAGAACTGTCACTAATGATTAATAGGTGCCAGTACAAGAGGATGCAATACAACTTGGTATTAAACTGTGTCAGTTAGAACTACATACACAGGCAGTACAAAACTGATATCCTCAGAGATCTTTACATTATAAAGGAAACAGACAATAAAATAATTTATGTATACAAATGTACTTCAGATAAAGATATTTTTAACGAAACATTAGACGGAAAACATTACAAAATCTGTTTCAAGGCATTTGAAAAGAACATAGATAATCTATTAAAAGTGAAGAGATATGATCCTTTACAAGAATGGCAATTGCCATTCCAGTCTTCAGTAAGAAGCATGTTGGTATTACCCAGGAAATAAATACATCAATTCTAACAGTCAATCATCATAATGTAGCATGCGTACTTGGCAAAACACAGGACTGTGGCATCACTCGTGGTATTCATGCAGCTGAAAAGTGGCTAGAGCATCTGGCTGAACCAGAGAAATGTTACTTTGAATGTTTTATACGAAAACATCCCTTGCTATACAAATCAGTGACCAATGTTGCTTCTGATCTGCATCTGGTCAGCTTACATGAATGCCACTTGATTTTGTTCATTGACAACATTGTCACACTGCAGAAAAGAGCAGATCCTGATCTTGGCTTAAGCCATACAACAAAGATATGCACATCACCGATTACAGTGAAAGGGCTTCCAAAAGATGACGAGGTCACTTTAGATTGGCATCTGGAAGAATGCGAAGGTGATCCAAAATGTGGTTGTAAAGATTGGATAGTACTGAACAAGAATGAGATGCAGATTCAACCTATCTGAGGAAGAAACAGCCATACAGACGTTGCTCACCCAACATATATTTTGGGATTTATGCACTATCATCACAGCTTCATCTACACTGCAAAATCTACTTAAGATCTACTTAATGATGCAGCAGAACAGTCTACCTTTGCCATCAAAGGCAATGAGATCTCCTCATTGGAGAACTCATTCCAAGATCTAAGCATTATGGAAGATCACATATACTCAGCCACCAAAGGAGTAGATCAGTCATGTAGTGATGAAAAGCAATGCTGAATTGGATGACTTAGAAAAGTACTTTGACCATTCACATGAACTCTTGGATATTTTTGCTCATAGTTTAGCTCAGCTTCCACAATCAAAGAGGTTTCTTTACTGCCAGAAAGAGTGTCTTTGTTCTCTACAAACACCACTGAAGATGATATTGATGAACTAGAAGCAGAAGAACTTTTAAATGAATGCGCTTTGATACCTAAAAGCATTCCTATAACAAACACAAGCAGTTCCTCTCTAGCAAGTAGACCCTGTAATACCATGCCACATACTTCAACCATGCAACCTGAAGAAGACTGGACAGTCCATTTAGATGGTTCACTATCAAGACAATCATCTATTTCAACAATTTCTTGCCTAAACCTTTCAGAAGATCATCAAATATCTATGAAGGCAGCACAACATGTGACCAAGATCAGTCTCTCTGAAGTAACAGAAGATAGCACTTTAGCAGAAGTAACGAACCATCAATCAAACCCTTGCCATTTAAGAAATATCAACCACCATGTCTTCTCTGCAAACACCCACCTCCAGCAATTGGAAAAGATGATGATAACGGAAACTAAAAGAATCCTTGATGACTTTCTTGTAAAAAGTGGACAGATTGTTCTAGAACAAACTGAAAAAGACTGTATTCTATTTGCTCCAGATCTTAGAATTGCATCAAATTTGTTCATTCTGATGGAAGAAAATATGAAGTACAGAAAATTCCTTCTAGAATTTCCTGTTCCACACCTCATGAAATCCAAGATTACCAACTTGTTTAGTGCTTATAAGACATGTGGCTTATTCCATCTCCTGAAATTTCTTCAGGATGATGAGGACGAAACAGAGTGGACTAAATTAGTTACCATAACACAGCAATAAGAAATATCCGAAGGTTATCTTTAACTCTCCATTTGGCAATCTTTGTAAGATTCGTTGAGTGTCTTGAGCCACATACAGCAAAATCTCTGATAGAACACACGGCCGTGATGTCCTTGAAGGCAATCTGAATCTGTATATTTCACAGTATACTTTCAACTATATCAGTTTCAGTCATGACGATATGAATTTTGTCTCAATAGATTTTGAACTACTATGTAACGGTTTTCATATCAACATTCGACATTCACTTTGACATTTTCTAGAGGGACTTTAATTCAAATTTGCCTTATGTTTTGATCATAAATATGTATACATGTATATCCTATATAATTATGTGGTTTCACCATAATAGAATAATATGTATTGAGCTGTCTGCCATGAAAGAAGAATCCTAGAACTCAATAGCCCCTGGCTAGTGTGTCTCAGGTTTGCTGGACCGTCCTTTGATATATATATATATATATATATATATATATATATATATATATATGTTGCTATATATATATATCAAAGTGTGTATCCCTCCAGGGGTGAAAGACTGAGAGTCAAAAATCCCCTTTGTGTCAGAATTGGGGGGTCAGACTGAGTAAAAAAAACAACTTTGATATCAAAACTGGGGGTCAAATTAAAATTTTTGGGATCCCTGAAGCACAGAGAGAGAGAGAAAGAGAGAGAGACACACACACACACACACACACACACACACACACACACACAAGAACATTTAGTTATGCAAAATGTTGATTTGGAAATTTAATATTTTTCATTCATCATTTTTTGTTCACACTGTTCATCTTTACTGTTAAGCTAATACAGCATGTAGTGTGCATGTGTGTGTGTATATTTTCAGTTGAATCTGAAGCGTATGTGTCAAAAATTATGATATTATATTTTAAATACAAGTATTTAAATTATAATTAGAATTAAGTCAAGAAGGGATGGGCATGTCGATGTATGCTCTCAGAAAGTATATATACTTTCAGTGATTGCATACGTTTGGTATAAAAGTATTTTTTCTACTACATTCATAAATAGCTGACTTGTTTTTGATAGACTAAAGAACAATTATCCCATATGTTTCGGTTAACTGGCAGAATGGCATTTTGGGTAGTCATTTTAATTTCCATTATTGCCTATCTATTCAAAATTTATGTTGCTTTATTTTCACCAACTTAAAAGACACACTGAATACTTATGTTGATTTAATTCTGTATCAAGTTTTTTTCAGATACAAAATATGTAAAATTTATTTTATTTTTTATGAGCAGAAAGTCATCAAAATATAATGCCTAAAAAAGGAAACTCTCATGAAATTAAGGAAACTAATGAAAATACTTTCCTATCGGTTTTGATTGAAAGATCTGGCCATTTAAGTTTTTGCTAATTGTAAATTTCTATCTAAGAAAAGTATATATCAATGGTTTACACAGAATTTACTGGTAAATGGTATTCAAAAAGAACTAAATCTATCTGATGGACAATGCATAAATGCTGCCCTTGTACTGTGTTTAATGTATGTCAGTAGTTCTAACTGACACAGTTTAATACCAAGTTGTATTGCATCTTCTTGTATTATGTTTAATGTATGTCAGTAGTTCTAACTGACAGTTTGATACCAAGTTGTATTGCATCCTCTTGTGCTGGCACCTATTAATCTTTAGTGACAGTTCTTGTCTAGTGTGGGGAGTAGACTGAGCCGACCTTGATGGGGTCATTCTCCAGCTAATTTTTAAAAGCAAACATTTGGGGAAATCTCTACAAGTGACTAATGAGAACAGGAAAACTGTTTTAAGGGTGAAGTTCTCAAAGGATGCTTTACTCAAAAGTCCATAAGGGGATTACATAATGCCCCAAGAACAGACAAAAGATTCCTTCTAAGCATAAATGAGTGAGAAACTGGTCTCTGAAGCTCATAATACCTGATGAGATCTGAAAGGTAAGGATCTTCCCTAATGACTGAACCCATACAGATCTTAAAGAGTACTGGAAAGGGCTACCCTTAATCAATGATGCTGAATATTCTCTGTCCTCAAAAGGAGAAGAAACAAGTCTGCAATGCAGCTAAAGGGGGACAGAGAGAATCAACATGATTTTACTACTATACCAATTCTAGCAGATCCTCCACTCTGCAGTGTAAACTTGGAAGTAGACTCCTTCAAAGCTTGAGTGATACAGATGGCAACTATGCTTGAAAATTGGGCAAGGTGTATCAATCATTTGAGCTGAGCCAAGTGTGATCCTGGGAGAATCTGTTGGACTGTTGTCAGAGCTGACAACCCACCAGACTGGCAATTAGGGAAAAGAAGGATACAAATTTGTGAATTTTGAACACAATTAGTGAAAACCTATACCATGACACTAGCTCCATCCACTTTGATGATCAGTACTGCAGTACATGAAAATCCCAAAATAAAACTAAAATACATTACTTACACTAATTACATGTATAAATTTATTTGCAGCAAATTTACTGATATACACAAACTACGCGCTATTTGGCATGATGCTGTGGCAGACTTCATTCAACTTCCTCGATTAGGCTATGGTAAAATTTGTTTTTAAAACAGTTCAGGCTTCTTGCCTGGTGGTTGATTTTGGTGACTAAAATTGTTGCAAAATTTCAGCACTTAAGGAGGCCCTAAAGTCCTCTGATTTTTCCTCATGACAGTAAATACTCTGTTGTCTGTGTCACTGTTCAACAAGACTCAGAATGATCTAACAATGGTAGCTTGCAGGTCATCAGTTGAAGGTTTGATGTATTCCGGCGCTGATATCTGCTGGGTGTTCTTAATTTTACCAATATCAGTGCTTTTTGCTAGCAATGTGCTATTTCACATCGTCTCTGCCAAATGCCCATAGAGGCTCGTATCAATGCTTACAATTTATCTGTCATACATTGTACTATATAATAATATTATTATCTAGTACATATATGACAGGTTAATTGTAAGAAACAATATGAGCCCATGTGCACATTCCCAATTCTAAAATTCACGGAAAATTGTGAAAACATTTTAACTGTAGTGTAGCTTAATTATGAAATGGTATTAATCCAGAAGAGAAGATGATTAGTGGTGTGGGTGCATGCACGGAAAAATATGAACAGGAGCAAATTACGATATAAGCTAATCTTTCAGTATCTCAAAAATTCCTCCTCTTGAAAAAGCTATCTTGATTTAGTGTCTGTTTAAAAAATGTTTACATTTGCTATGACTATGTGCATGTGCCATTTAAAAGAATATTCCAGTTGGGCCCCAGTTTTCATCACAAGTATTTGTAAAACTTATATTCTAAATTTAGATTAAATACCTTAAAATGCTTGCTGCAGGGCAAACTGTAACAAACTGATACAGTTTTATTAACATCGCGACATACAGAACAGGAACGTTACTGGCATCAGTGACTACTGCTTGATATCATGACAAGCACTTAACGGGATAAAAGTTATTTTATTCCTGATTTAAGCCAAGTGAGAACTGGGAATCTGTGACTTTTTTTGCATGCAGCGTGAATCTGTGAATCGCTACAGATAGTCGTGAAATTCATGCCAAATTCATGAGAGTCGGATGGTGTGTGTTGTGTTGGGAAGATACCCATGTGCTGAGAAAGCAGATCTCTCCTGTGGTAATCTTCAGTGCTTGTTCACCAATAGGTCACATGTATGTCAACACTAAAAAGATACAAGAATAATAACCCGGACTTTGGTAGTTTGCTGCCCAACAGCACCCTTATATAGAATGTTGTGGACCTAACCATTTAAGACTGGTGAAATAAGTTGGGGATTTGCAATTGAGTACAAAATTTCCAGAAATGCAGCTGGTAACCATCTGTAATGGTGCAAAATTTTGTAGAGATAATTTCACAGTATCTTTTGTTATGGTCAGCATGACAAGTAAACATTAAATTTGACATATGGGTTAAACTCACTATAAACTGTTCACTGTGAGTGATGTAATCTGCTCTGTCTGGGGCATGAATTGAATTTTAATTAGCGTCCATTTGATAATGGTCAGAGACATGGAAGATGCCAATGCTAGTGCAAAGTCAATAGTAGTAAATATCAAGAACAGAGACAAAATGGAGAAATTTAACAAGACTTGGGCCATTTGAAACGGGTGTCATAAAATGATATTCTCCAGAATAGTTATTAATAAAGGCTGTCTAGAGAGGATTATTCTGACTTCAGTGGGAGTGATAAAATTTTTGGCAGTTAGAGAAGTAATCCTGCTAATCTAAATGAGGGGGGTGTTTCCTGGACAGAATTCAAGGTTTCAAAGTAATCTCCCTTGAGATATTAGTCAAAGTTTATCTGCCAAGTGGGAAAGTCTGAGTGACTACAAGGAAAGTTAATAATTAATTTCTCTTGTTAAATAAATCATCCAAGGGAATGGGGGTCTGGAACTTTGAGAGACCTGGAGCCAGAGAAGAGACAGAGGGAATTCTCTGATGATAAGTGAGTGAGGGCTCAGGAAAACACAAAGGAAAATAGCTCCATATCTGACTGCACAGTGGATAGAGAGCATAGTCTACAACCAAGACAGCTGATAACCCAAAGAGGCTAGAAGAGAGAGAGAGAGAGAAAGAACACAATATGAATTGCCGACCTACCACCAACAATGAGTTAGAAAAGACTGGAAGAACCAGGTGATGCTGACCAAGCAGGGATCAAGCAGGTTAATGAACCTGGTAACTGTAGGCAGAGACCAGCTGACAACGTGTAGAAGGGAGGGGGAGGGGGAGGGAACAGACTGCCCCTTTTGCTTCCTGGTGGCTCTTGGCCCTGGGAAAAATTCTGTGCTAGTTTCCAAACCATTGCAGACTGGGAGCAGCACATAAGCTGCATGCAAGTGGGCCCCAGAAAGCCTCTGCAGACTTTCAGCCCTTGAATGACTTGGGCAGATGTCTGGAGGAAAATATGGTAAACCTCATTTTCTGCCTTAATAAAAGACCATATTTCATCCTCCTCAATCATCAACCAGAGAGGAAGGAAGAATCATAGAACCCTAATGGAAGTGGACCTGTTGCATCCAACAGAATGGACAAGGCATCGTCCCAAGGAAAGAAGGATTGTAATTCCTGATACAGAGAGGAAGATAGTGAAATGGGTTTTACTTCATCCCACAACCTTCCATATTGAGGAAGGGGAGGGGATAACTGGTCTATGACATAACTAAAAACCAAGGCTGAGATAGCCATGATGTCATGGGGGTGAGGTACATGTAAGAAGAATCACTACTAAGTAGTCATGGTTCCCAAATACCAAACAGTTTAAATGGAAACATAGGGAAGGGATGGGGGCTGCTGATCCCTTTCACTAGATGGGTAAGTGACCAGACTCCTTGTCCCACAGGAATTTAACATTAACTTAGCAAAAGTGGGCACTATCATCCAGATCTATCCCCAGACCAATGATCAAAACCCACTGTCTGGTTGCTCAAAGATCACTACTTGGTGACCAGTGACTTAGGCTGTGGAACCCATTGACTGGTGAGCAGTCAGAAAGAATGGTCTGGTAAAGATGATATGACAAACAACCAGTCAACATCAGATTTACAGGAGTGAGAGCAGTACTCTTTTCTGTCTTTGTGAAGAAATGAATTGCTTTTATCAATCACCTGCAGTTTATCTCCCTTGAAAGGGCAATGCTTATCCCTGCCTGGAAATCATGACTTATATTCTGGCATAAGCACTTTTCTTCCATTTTGAGGGACCAAGGATCTATCCCTAACAGGCATGAATGACATCAGAATGCAATCTGGGGCTTTTTGGAGATTTCCAAACCATGAGTGATCACTCCTGGTTTCTGCCACTAAGACAGAAAGTTATTCAGACCCCTCTGACAAATGGAGATGGTCAGCCTGAGATGAAGAACAGGAAGCAGGTCCTTTCTTCCTCCCTTGGTAACTGCAGTAAATTTCTGCAAAGTCCCATGCTACATTTGTCCAAAGGTGAGGTGAGTGTTCCATGGAGCTTTCTTGTGTCCACACATACCCACCACCTGCAACATATTTAAGCATTCTGAAAGAGAAAAACTGCTGAAAACAATATAAACAGGCATCAAGGAAGGAAGGGTCATACTTACTGACATTTGTACAAATGGAGAACAAATAACAAAAGGACCACTTTGCTGAGCAAGGGTGAAATGTTGACCAGCCAAGTAAAAGAACATTATCCTCTATTATATTGAAAAATGGCTATTTACCATTAAAATCTAGTGGTAGCTTTGAAAATATCAAATTTAAATCCATTCATGCAATGCAATCATGTTTCCTTTGCTTTCCCATAACATTCATCATTTTGTGTTAAACATCTTACATTTGCACTCACCATTTTTTTCAAATGCATTTATCATTTTAATTGAGTTCATTTTGCACTCTGCTTGCATGCTCAGGTACTGGGTGGCCAAGTGATCTCAAGCACTCACCTTTACTGATCACTGCCATCTCAACTCTGTCCACGTGGCTTTGAGTCTCAGGCTTGGCCAATGAGGGTTTTTGAAAAAACTTGCCAGCAGCTTCCCATAGGTCAATGGTTCTTACGTGTGTTTATGCAGGTTCTTGCTCCACTAATTATATTGGATGCCATGTATAGCCAGCCTATCTTGCACTGAGAAATGGCAATAAACCCAAAACAACAACAGCATCATCCTAAATTGCATTCCATTTTCATTTCAGTGGTTATATTACCTGTTTCAGGGCCTGTACCAGTACTTTTTCATGATTAGCAATGTATATGTAAAGGTAAAAAGTGTGATAAATTACAAAGATGATGTTCCATACTGATTAGTTATTGCACCATCAAAAACAATACTGAACAAGCACCTTTAATACAAGGTCATCTCTTTCTTCTGGAGTTATAACTTTGTACAGTTTCCGTAGCAACCTGACAGCCTCCACTGTGGATGACACTGATTCTGTTGACCTCATTGACCAGGGAGTACTATATTCAGATAATCTGGAGGAAAAAAATGTCATAGCAAATAAAAAGCAGTTATTTGACACTTTAGCTCATTCATACATCATATAAACTTGATAAAACAATGTAGAAAATATGTAGGATGTTAGAAAGATTTTAAAATGAAAAGGAACACAGATTTCCTAAGTTGGCTTATGTATCATTTGTGAAGGGAATTGTCAACACTAAAGCATTTAAAACATGTGCTCATAACAAAAACTGCAACCATTCTGCTGTTAAGCTTTTCCTAGTTATCAACATGTATCTCTGTCCCACACAGCACCCACCTCACTCTTTCCCATAAGGAATCTTAACACCATTGCATCACTCTCCATGGATGTAGGCTCTCATGTACTTTCAAGCCATTCTGCCTGTGCTTCTCAATATAAAACTGCATAAGATGTCATGAGTGTGGACTGTTTAACATAATTCATTTTAAGGAAATTCTTTTGATCTGATATTTCCATTTATCCAACATTTTCTATCACTATAGTTTGACTCAGAGAAACCAGGCTTGACTATACTGCAATCATTCCAACAACATCCAAATCTGTTATCTGTTGTTGTTGGAGATACAATATACAACCAATGGACACAAGTACTGATAGGGATGGGACACTATAATCTCGTACAACCTACTAGCTACATTTATGTGCAAGTCTCAAATAGCATTAAATGATGCTATTAAGTGTGTATGTGAGCTGCACTGTCATAACAAGTTACACTGCACAATTTCCTCAATATTTTTATCATAATGAAGATAAACTCAATATAAAACAAGAGACTTTCTTTTTGTTGAGCCCATCATTTCTGTTTTGCATCTAGGATCATTAGGGCAAGGGACTCTATATCCACCACCCTACAGATCTGAGGGACACATATTTCAAAGGGTGAAAAGAAAATAGTAGGACAACAGGCACTAATAGTGCTACAAAAATTAAATAATCATTGTTGCTTTTAAAGTTTTGCCACCTTAACTTTGCCATCTGCACTGTAGTATCTTATATGTTCTGACAGTTTTGCCACCTTAACTTTGTCATCTCCACTGTAGCATTTTATTTTCCTCAGATACTTACATAATTGCAGTAAACATTTTATAATGTGCTCAAGGAAGTCATCAAAACATTAATATGTCTGAATATGGTATCTGGTTAACCTGAAATGAGCTGCATGGTGGAATTTTCTGTTCCAGATCTTGCTCTCTTTTAACTTTAGTGTTATCATTATCTACCAGCATTTATTATAATACATATTTCTGAATTAATTTTCTATTCAAATTAATAAATCATTAATTAAATGATAAACTGCATATTTGCATAAACTCAGTCTTTTTTTTATTGATTAAACCTCAAAATAAATTAAATTTTCCTTGCTGCTGGTAAAGCTTTAACTTTGAAATTTTGCATTACACTATCAAACACTTTACAGTGCAAATCAGTCAAAAATGACAAACCTTGAATGTATTCACTGCCAAATACACTGTTTTAAAATGGATATTCATTGCTGTCCTCAAGTTTTTATCACCTTGTGCAAATCTGGCCACTGCTAGCACCTGCATAGGCATGTATGGACATCCATTACAGAAAAGTTGTAATCATATTTTGCTGTCATTTCCTAATGAAAAAGTGCACAAAGGGTCCAGATTGGAGGTGGGGAACAGGTTAAAAAAAGAGGAAAACCTGTAATCCTGTACTCATTGTGCAACAGTTTTTTTTTATTTAAATAAAAAGTAAAATCTTTAACAGTGACCTTAATTGAAAACGATGGTGACATTGACCTTAATATAGGTTGTAGACAGACATACATATGGACACATTATGTGATATACATTAACACCAAAGTGATCACTACGTCAAGTTTCTGCCAAGGTGGGCTCAACAAAAGTATTTAAATTTCAGCATGATTTCTTTCCTGAGTCTGGAATGGTTTACAGTGGCATTGGGAAGTGACAGAACATGAGTAATTAACAACTCAATGCTGTTATCTAATGCATAAAATTAGCATAATGGTTAGTCTACCTGTATTTACAGATTTCATTTCACATGAATTTTTTACAAGTAATTTAAAAACTCTCATCTCTATTCAAGATCAAATCCTACACATTAATCTGGCAGCTAAAAGTCCTATCATGCACTAAATACATTCCACCACTGCAAATCATTACAAGCTATGCAAAAGATAAAAGCATTAACTCAAAACTATATGCTGTTGAAATGAATGATGTCAAATCTTTCTAATACATAGCCAAATTTTGCATCTTTGCAAATACATGTAGCTACAATTCAATTTTGGAAAACACAGTATACTATGGTACCAAAATACAGGACCCATGAATACCCATCTTCTAACGCAGAAGTGCAATTTACAATGAATATTTAGTTTTTCAATGACAAAATGTATCTTTGCTCTTAAAAGTTTGAAAATTTCTGCTCTGAATTTAAAAATAAATAGATAATTTCTTCAAAGCAAGACTTTCAAAAACTTAAATCAAACCTGAAAAAGTTGTGTCTCTGTCCATTAAAAAAGAGTGACTATAATGGATATTAAAAAGATAAATATTGCTATGTTTAAGTGAATCACTTAATTTATTTTATTGTATCTCCAAATTACAGAATATTTGTTCAACAATCCCATATGATATCAAGATCAGTAATATTGGAATGTCATATTGGCAGATGTTGCAGTGAACTATCGCCATTGGCCCCATCTTACCCACATGAACTAGCCATCAGGTTAAGTGATATAACTTTACACAACTGACTGTGGTAACTGTAAAGAAGTGCATTAGTTGAATGTAAGGAAAATTAAATGAAAATAAAGCACTCCACTTGTGTAAAAAAAACAAAACATGAATTTTGTGTCTTTTGGACCAATAGACCTAAAGAAAAACGCAGGTTTCCTTGATTTATTCCTTGCAGTGCAAAATTCATGCTATTTTTGTACCATTTTTGAAACTGTGTATATTAAACAAAGGAGTTAAGATTCAAAGAAAATATGACCAGAATGATCTCAGGCACAACAACCATGTCTAATGTTAGCAGTTTAAAACTCTACCCCTTTGCCAACTGATATGAGATCTGTGCTCAAAATTTTCATGATTTAAAATAAAATAAATTTTCTTGACAGTATAATTAAGAACTTCGTATTAATATATTACTCTAATTTACGATTTAAAATAAAATAAATTTTCTTGACAGTATAATTAAGAACTTCGTATTAATATATTACTCTAATTTACGAGCTCAAAATGGCACAAGTGATCTTTACGCAATCTGACGTACTCAACCAATAAAAATGGTATAGATGCATCAATATCAAGCTCTGTAATAAAAAAGAAACACATCTACATGCAAATGATCACACCCTTGAGCTTTTAGTCTTGCCCACAGCAAACACTAGTTGAAATTATTGTATCTTTTTGTATCTCATGGTCAATCATGGTGTAGAAACATTTTATAGCATACACTCTTATATCTCTTGTAAATTCACAAGTTTCTTCCTTAGCCTTCTGCTCAGCAAGTTATTCACAGTGCACCCAAATATGCTGTGTAACCTGTCATAGACAACAACAGGATGGAACAAATTTTGGCTGGTTAAGGGAGGTAGCTGTTGAGGTGCTGTCAAATATGAGAGGCTACCATCAAGGGTGGTTGCAATATTTTTTAAACAGAGGTGGATGTTCTTATTCCGAACATTTCAGTATCTACTGATGCAAAGAATAAGTATGCTATAACCATGAAGTCATTCTACACCAACTGTGGTAGGCCCATATGCTCACCTACAAAACAAGGCAAAAACCTGGACAAACATGTTACAGGACTCCAGTATACAATGAACTGCTTCACTGGGTCAGAAATCCAGATTTAAGACTGGTCCACACTATTTCTGTATGGGAAATTTATGTAAAAACTGTGCCCATTATTAATGTGACTGTTAAAAATATATTCAACACATGTTCTCGCAGTGATAGCAACTTGCATGATTTTCGTGATGAAGATTAAACCTGTTCAACTAAATGCAGTGTAATGAACCTCATTAAAATGCAAACCATAATACAAACAATGTAGTTCATGTTCAAGATATGGTACTGGTACTGTCCTAAAATGTTCTCTAAACCATATCCAAGCAACAAAAAAAACAAACCAGACAAATACCAGCCAGAGGCACACACAACGGAAAATCCAAGTTATAAGTGCCAGAATTAAGTCCTCATTTTGTAGGTGAGCATACAAGGTGCACCAATGAGAACACCTTTCCATCTTAATGTGCGAAAGCCTACCTGCATCCATTCTGGGTACGAATACTGAGTCTCCGCCTGAAGGTGACAACACACAACAATACACAATATCTTACATCATTATAAAGAGTGTTGTAATGAAAAAAGTATGACAACCTGAGAATAGCAAGATAATCTAATTTAAGAAAGCTACTAAGTATACAGTCATGTTATTATGGTCCATTTTCTGAGAGTACCCATGTTATTATGGGCCATGTTCTGAGATTATCCATGTTATTATTAGCTGTTTTGATATTACCCACATTATTATGGGCCATTTTCTGAGATTACTCATGCTATTATGGACCCCTTCTCAAGATTACCCATGTTATTATGGATTATTTACTGATATTATCCATGTTATTATGGACCATGTTCTGAGAAAATGTGTTATTATAGGCCATATTCTGGGATTACCCATATTATTATGATCCATTTTCTGAGATTACTCATGATGTGACATATTCTGAAATTATCTATGTTATTGTGGGCCATTTTGAGATTACCCACATTATGGGAGATTTTCTGAGATTACCCATTTCATAATAGGCCATTTTCTTTGATTATCTATGTTATTATGGGTCATATTAAAAATTATCCATGTTGCTATGGACCATTTTCTGATATTATCAATGTTATTATGGGCCATATTCTGAGATTACACATTATTATGGGCCATATTCTGAGATTACCCATGTTATTATGGGTCATATTCTGAGATAACCCATGTTATTTTGTGCATATCATGAGATTATCCTTGTTATTATGGGCCATATTCTGAGATTACCCAGGTTATTATGGGCCATATTCTGAGATTATCCATGTTATTATGGGTCATTTTATGAAATTATCCATGTTATTATGGGCCATTTTCTGAGACTACACATGTCATTATGTGCCATATTCTAAGATTACCCATGTTATTGTGTGGCATTTTATGAAATTATACATATTATTATGGACCTTATGAGCCATATTCTGATATTATCCATGTTATTATGGGCCTTTTTCTGAGATTATCCATGCTATTATGGTCCATATTTTGAGATCATACTTATTCATATCTAGCTTTAGCTGCTAATATATATTTGGATCACATATAAATCAGGAGAAAAGTTGTTGTTGTTGTTACAGGGTTTAACGCCATTTTTCAGCACAAGATAGGCTATATATGGCAGCCAGTATAAATAGTGGAGGAAGAACCTGGGAAAAGCCTGGAAAGAACCACCGACCCATGAGAAGCTACTGGCAAGCTTTCTCACAAACCCACAATGGCCGAGCCCAAGACTCGAATCCGAGACTCGAACACACATAGACAGAGATGAGATGACAGTGATCTGTAACAGTGAGCACTTTAAACCACTTGGCCATTTGGGGCCCCCAGGAGAAAAGTCGTTCTAGAGATAAAATTCTCCAAGTAAAAGTAAAGAGATAAAATAGGATCTTGATATTTCTGATCTCAGGCTCACATGGGAACTGCATACTGATAACTTTCTTCTATTGTCTGGTATGTCATTCAATGATATGGACTTTCCAAAAATCAGATGTGTAGATATATGTTGAGAATTCAAAATTCCCATAACAGTCTGTACGAAATTAAATGAATGAAATTCACATTTAAGCAATTTGTTTGACTATCTTCCTAGCATCTTTCATTTTGGGAAAGCCAATAATTAGAGATAATCTAAAGATAATACCAACTAAGTGACAAATATAATGATAAAATTATTTTTCTATAAATATCATAAAATAAAAGAAACGATACAAATCTACAACAAAGGAATGCAGTCAAAGAGAAATGTTGAAGGTATATATTGCTTCATATACATAACTATAACTCAGTTATATGATATGATTGTAGAAGACGGTCCAGGATTTAAAGTTTTAAGCAAACAGCAGCACTACAAAATTTAACAAAGCTTCACCTGAAACTGCAGGTGAAGAGCATGTTTTTCTGTATATCACCGAGTCCTTGAAATTCACTATTAAGGAAGTCATTTTACTACAGACTGGATACTAAACTGCATCTGAACTAGTTGTAAACTGAAGCGTAATTTCAGTGAACATAATGAGGCATATGTTTTTAATTCATATCAAAACTGATGCATATAACACTGAACAGAACTATAGTCATCTTTTCTGCATGAGCAGCCCTTTTTTCCACTTTACCAGCTGTCATATTTTCGTGTCACGCAATGAACTTATACTTATCTTTTACTAGTATTTTTACTCCACATTTACCAAAAGCCTTTTGCTGTAGTAGGAGTTTTGAAAGAAACGTGTAGTGATGGAAGTACAAAAGTGGTCGACTCCTGAACACTGCTAAAAGCATGTATTCACAGTTCATATGAATTTTAAGGATAAATATGAAGTGGAAATAAAGCTGTTACAAGAATATTAAATGTGTATTGAAATGGACTGTACTATCATATATACTTGCTTATTAGGATGATTCCAACTGCAAACATCTTAGACCCTGATCTGAGTTTCCAACTAGACACATTAAGAAGTCTTTTAGTGAAACCCACATGAAGATATGACCATCCATTCATCAGGAGTGGCAACAACAAAATATTCATGATAGCTATCATGGCAGCCATATTCAATGTCTGAGTGGAATAGTTTGGTTTCAATTGGTTTCAGTGCCATTTTCTGCAAATGTCAAGCTACATACATTGCAACCAGTGTATTTGGTGGAGGAACAACCTATAGAAGAATTCTTGACCCACATGAAGCTTACTGGCAAGCTTTCTCACATACCCATGTTGGCCAAGTCAAGACTTGAACCCAGGTGGACAAAGGTTAGATGTGAGTGATCCCTAAAGGTGAATGCCTTAGACAAATCCACCACCTGGGGCAATTCCAAGTGGAATGACTTTCATTTAGGACCAACTAGACATCGTTAACAGACTTTCCATTCAGAATGAACAACAAGTTTTCAAGATGGATGCCATGGCAGCCATATTGTATTTCAGATGCAACCTTCAGCACCCTTTATTAGTTCAACTAGACATTATAAGTCTTTTACTTAAAACCTAATATTGATATGTCCATCCACTCAGAAGAAGTATTTTTAAGATTTTCAAAATGACTGCTGTGGTTGTTATGCTGGTGGTCTAAGCAGCACCCTTTTATTTAGGTCCAAACAGACTTCGGAATGTATGTGTGTAAAGTTTCATGCCAATCCTCAAATTAGTTTAGGAGGACTTGCAACAAAAGATATGCTTACAGACAGACTAACACTGTAAGTTGAATAATGGACAAGACCCCATCCCATATGATCTTCTAGTCTATGACCAATAGAGCTAAATATTGTCAAAAAAGGGATATTTTGAAAATTCAACTGACCACTTCTCCTCCCACACTACTTGGAGGATTTTAATGAAACTATGAGGTTAGACAAGTTATTGGTGTAGATGTGCAATAAGGTTTTAATTATTTTTTCCCAACATCATACTGTTGGATAGATATGTAGTTAGTGCAGATACACAATAAAGGTTTTACATTTTTTCCCTGGAACATTTTTGGTGGAAATTTTATAAAAATTATCAAAAAACGGGAATTTGGAAAATTCAGCGTGCTGATTATTTATGCACACCTATGCTGTATTACTGTTGGACATTCAATGATACATGGGAAAATTCTGATCTTCACTGTTCTAATTGTCTTGAGCGATGGTGAATGTATGTTCTTTGCCTTATAAGAACATCATGTTCAATGTGCCTAAGTGCAGTGATATGCATGTCTCTTACTGCATGTATATGTAGTTGATAAATGCAAATCAATTTTATAAACCTTAAAAATGTATTTTCATGCAAGGAGTCTTAGTGCAATAAATTATTTATCTTGTATAGCATTTTCATGTATGGGGTCTTAAGTGCAATAAATTATTTATCTCATATTCATATTTTCATGCAAGGGGTCATTATTGGAAATAAATTATTTATCTCACAATTGTATTTTCATGAAGGGGATCGTTAGTGAAATAAATTATTTATTTCATAATTGAATTTTCATGCAAGAGGCCATTAGTGTACTAAATTACTTATCTCATATATGTATTTTTATGCAAGGGATCAATATTGCAATAAATTTTTTATCTCACAATTGTATTCTTATGAAAGGAGCTATTAGTGCTGTAAATTATTTACCTCATAACAATATACAAAGGGTCATCTGTGCAATAAACTATTAATCTCATTTGTTTGTATCCAAATTAGGATTTCTAGGATATCTGGAGTGTGTATGATGTGAGATCTTATCATTCTGACCGAAATTATTCCAAGCTCAGATCATTCACATCCATGATAGCTCCATGACTGATAATATTTAATTCAGATATACATGGTCTACCACAGTACTATTCATCTTATTCCTTAAATTTCATGACCAATTTATATTACTGATTTAAGATTCCTTATTACCTGCAAGACTCTGCATTATTGGAAAGGAGTGATTCCCTCCTACCATGAACACCAGGTATAAATGTTGACATGTCCCTTACAGGAAATTCAACTTCCATATGATTATTTTCCTCTGCCATGTGCTGTGAAACTGGATGGAAATGAATCACACTTCCAGGCTGAAGCAATCGCTTCACATTTGCCACTGTGAGTTCTCCCACCATAGGTGGTTTGGACTGGTCCTTTTCAAGTTTTACAGGAACTTCATCACAACTTTCATACATGTTTTGAGACCGACTAGAATGAAAACGTTCCCGTGGTTCTGCTAAGTCTTCTACCCTTATGGGACCACTCTCCTTTATATCTAAGGAGTCTGTATCTTTTGGGGTGCTGTCTTGAGCTTTTTTCACTAGAGACTCCGATATATTCTTTACATCCATTTTGATCAAGTTGATACCATCATGACCTATCTTGTCACGAGTCTGCATCTCTGCAGATACTAATCTTGATTTCCTTTTTCGTCTATTTCCTGCATCTTTTTTTAGACCATCAGCTTTTATATTGGAACCCTGATCTGTGACACTAACTAAATCGACACTTGTCATTGTTTCTTTATCTTCTAAAGTTATAGTTTCTTTATCACAAAAGCAAAATATTTTCTCTTTGTTCTGCCGTGGGCTATATACAGATCCTACAAAATCCTGAACATTGGTTTGTTTACTGTCAGCACGACTAGATTTTGGACTAAATGCTGAATTTGCTTCAATACGTACACCTCCAGAAACTCCTTCTTTTCTTAGCATGGATCCCATTCTATGAGCTGAATTTTGGATGGTCTTTGTAGATGAAGAAAGCACATCTCCTTTTCTAGTTCCTGGGGAAGGTTCATAACCTGGGACATTACTCTGAATTACCAATGACCTCGAAGTTTTGGGAGTCTGTGTTTCCACTGTCACAAAATTCTTTTTATTGAAATCATTTTCTAATTTCTTATTCTCAACCACATTTTTGTCAAGGCATGATTCTTTCTCTTTCTCTATCTCCTTCCATGTCTTCTCTTGTAAATTTTTTCTGATTTTCAGCAAATCTACTGAAATTTGTGATAGCCTTTGTTCTGTCCCATCTGTGACTATCTTACCAACAGACTGGTGCTTCTGGTTATGAGATTCATTTTTCAGGACTGAGGAAATCTTATCTCCTTCAGCATTTAAACTGTCTGATCTCAGATGATCTGAAGCATGTAAACCACAATGTTCATTTTCTTTTCTCCAACCAGACTTAAATGGTGTAATACATATTGATCTCAGCAAGGCAATCTTGTCTGTAAAATCCAGCCCCTCCTTCTTATCCTCCTCAACATCATCAAACAAAAGTCTTTTTTTGACATTTTTCATGCTAGATGTTCTTGTTTGTTTCCCTACCTTATCAGTTGAGATGGAATGTCTCACTTTCTGAGCAGAATCTATGTTGTCCACTTTGTAAGAGACAGATGTGGAGCCATCCTTTTTACTGGAGGAACTTTTCTTGTCATATTTTTTGTCAGCTTTATGGAACTTTTCATTCCTTGCCATGTATGACTGTGCCCTACTGAATGAGGTTTTATTTGTTTCATGGTCTAGTGGAACTGAAACATTGTTATTCTGACCTTTAGATGGAGAGATCTGGATGAGAACTTTATGCGTGAAGTTGGGGAAAACTGTCTGTTTCATGGGACTTGTATCATCCCTTGCACCATTCTTTTGAGTAGAAGGGTTTACATGTAAAACTTCTGCCATTATTAAGTATATTTGCTATCTTTTCTGATCCATCTAAACTTTCAATTTGTATTTTATATAAGATTTATCTATTCTGATTTGTGATCCATCTTTTTAATTTCAGGCTTCCAGCCTTCAACCCATTTCCAACACAGGTGAGAAAACTCATCTCCAACTCCTCAGTCTGCATCAAGGCTTACTCTGAAATAAACAGAAATATGACCTGTCAACAATAAGGAAATATACAGTTTTGAAGCTTTGATATCTACAAAACCTAACAGTAATGTTAGTCATTTTAATTGAACAATGGTTTTTCTATAATATACCACCTGTATCCATTGCAAATAAATGAGCATTAACATAGCTTTGAACAAAACAGCAACAAAATAAGGGTACCATGAATGAAGCAAATATGCCTATCCCAGGGTTAATAATACTCAATGTCGATAACTTTAATTTTTTTGCAGGAACCATTTCTTTTCTTTCAGTCATTTACCTTAACCTTTGACCTTTTTCCCCCAAAGCTGATGAGAGTTTTTTCTTACCCTAGTTGCTGGACATCAACAAAATTTGTCTGCATCTGTGATGTTGAACTAATGTTATTCTGCAGAAACCAATTTATTCTTTCAGTCACAGTGATCTTTGACTTTTAAAACCCATATCATCAGATTCCTTCCTGACTCAAAGTGTAAAGCATATTCTGCAGAAACCATTTTTATTCTTTCAGTCACAGTGACCTTCACCTTACACCTCTCAAGTCCAGAATCAACATACTTCTTCCCTACCCCAAGTACAAACCATCCACATAAGGTAAAAACAGAAGATGGAGAATTAAATGAGCTGGAGTGACCTTAACCATTGAACATTTAAGCCCCAAATTGACAGGACACCTCCTTGTCCCAAGTGCAAGCCACTGACAAAGTCATGTTACTGCCAGTGGTGGAGAACTCGAGCTATTGTGTGGAAACTGTTTTTCTTCATTCAGTCACTGTTATTATGACATCTGACCTTTGATCCCATAATCAACATGATTCTTCCACATTTCAAGTTCAAGCTATCCAAGCAGATAATTGTAGATTGGAGAACTTATTATGTGGAAACCATTTTTCTTTTTCAGTCACAGTGAACTTGACCGTTTATCTTTTTGAGAAAAAACTGACAGAGTTCTGACTTATCCTATGTGCAAGATATCCCAAAGTCTGGTAATTGATTAGATGGCGGGGAACTTGAGTTGTTGTGCAGTAACAATTTTTCTTTTTTTAGTCACAGCAACTTTTGACCTGTGACCTTTTTAGCTGAAAGCATTGGGGTTCTTTCCAAAGCCAAGTGCATGCTATCCACAGAGTTTGGTAACTGTAGATGGTCAACAACTCAAGTTATTGCGTGGAAACCACACTAGTAAAAGAAACATTCTTACAGACGGATGGAAGGAAACCATCAAAACTGAATACATTCTGCCTTATAACAGATGTATAAAGAAAACCTAAATCATTACCTGAAAAATACTATCTACAATAAGAAATGCAAGACAAAAATTAGTTTAAGCTGCCATATTTTGTCATTAGATCACTGACAATTATTGAAATATTGGATGTCTAATTAGATTACCAATTAACAGCTTTTTAAGGAGATGTTATGTCTTTCAAAAAAATAAACAGGAAGCAGTGAGAAGATATTTTTCCTTCAAGAATAAACTATTCTTGCCAAATGATTCAATCAAACTCTTGTTTATTTTGGCACTAAAGCTTTGCAGTACTTCAATTGGTGACAGCATTGTAAAATTTTGGGAGCCATGTCACATCAGTGCTATATCCTAATTTGTGTTGTAACAAAGCATGCTACAGAAAAACTTCAATGTATTACAATATCAAAACTTTAGCTGAAATTCGACTCTCTGTTCAGATGGAAGATATCACCAAGATGATCTTCAAGACATGTTCCTAAATTCTGTTCAAAGAGGTTCTGAACTCCATGCCTGGATGAATGAAGTGCTGTGATGAGAGAGGATTGAATTTATCCTTCAAAGGATTTGATGTGCTGATGATAAATGTCACCCAGGTAGATCAATATCAATAACATGACAGCTTGCAGAAATGTGACATGACATAACATGACGTGTTGGTAGCCAGAGCTTAGATCTGTGACTGGTCAGAGCTGGCCATTGGTTTTGTGAACCAGAAAATGCCTGGAGAAAAATTCTGGCG
This sequence comes from Megalonaias nervosa, assembly GCA_016617855.1. NCBI lineage: Eukaryota > Metazoa > Mollusca > Bivalvia > Unionida > Unionidae > Megalonaias > Megalonaias nervosa. Next base: position 49,670 of record JAECUM010010724.1, read on the forward strand.
AGTTTATATTGTGAATGATCCAAATATGATCTCCTGCAAACTTAAAAGCATAAGCATATATTCCAAGTCTGATGATCACATTAAGATTAGAAATATGTCCTCCAAAGTGGTAACAATCTCAGCCAATCAGTTGCAATATCATCTCATTAGTTTGCATGGATTTATTCATTATCAAACTCATCTGAGATCTTAATGATACATATATATATTCTGAGTTTGATCAAACTGAATCAAACCTATGGCCTCCAGGGTAGTAACAAGGTTAACCAATCAGATGTACTGGGTCCCTGTGCCTGCATGAGGTTTATCTCTGTTTCCTGACCTCTTATATGTGGCTATGGAAATGAAGGTTGGAATAGGAAGACTAAGATTAGAGAATGTCCCTATTGTAATCTTCAAGCAGCACAGATGTGGAAAGGTTTGTATCTCTTTCCACAAGCTGCTGGTCAACAAAAGCAGATGTGAAACTAGAGAATGAGTGTTGAACTGACCTGATCAGTACAAAAGCCACATGCAAGTCTGACTCACTGGAGTGTGTGCAAGCAATAGTCTCACAGATGTGTGTAAGTTATGCTCACATTGTTAAAATATAACCATCATGGCCAGGTTGAGCATGGAAACAACAGCTACAATGTTGCAAAACCTTAACCAGTTGTGCATTGAGGCAAGATTTCTGGTCCATGTGTACAAATAGATTATATATTTCTAGGTTTACAATATGTCTGTTGATGGCTGTAACTTTGGTGTTGAATACCAGCATGCATGTCTTATATGCAGAAGACTGGATTGAAGACAGATGGGAGTCATCGTTGCAATGCCCCCTGATGCTTGGTCTTGAAGCTGACTTTCCAGGCAGTGCAAAGTATCAGTGACTTGACCCAATGATAGCATCTGGTTGAAAGAAGGCTGGTGTTTCTTGATTAAAAGATTAAAGGATGCAGGAATTCTATAAAAGGCCACTGACAGAGTTGGAGAAGGTGGACAGATCTTTAATGGCAGCAGCTGAGAGGTATGTTCAACTTAGCTTTCCTAAGCCTTTCCTGAACAGCAATGGATCGAGAAAATGAGGCTTGCAATCGTACCTCTTTGAAAGCAGTGGTATGAGGCAAACAAGAACCATCATGCAGTAGTAGCGATGACTAAACTGGTGAAACATGGTAGTTGAAACAATTATCAAAATTTATGTTGACTGGAGCTGGGAAACTGTGGTCTCCAGACATATATATTGAGAAATGTCAAATGACTGTGGGTGGTACTGGGTGTCCAGTAACAGGATATCACAGTCTGTTACTGGGTTGCAACAGTGCCAGTACCAGTAAAGGACCTGTCAGGTATCATGGGATTGATCAGCATAGCCCAGTACTGGGGTCTACTGGGTTGGTAGTCTGTTCAATACTGATATGATCTAGCAATTGAATTGTGTGCAAAAGCAGTTAAAGGCTGTTTGTAGGATCTGTGATGAAGGCTCCAACACTTTACTGACCAAAAAGAATTTCCAGCAATCCAAGAAAAGACCATCTTTTTTTTTAATTGCAACACTGAAACTATTTAGGATATTATTGAGTGATAAGATTTTAAAGATGGCCACTAAGCCAACAACACAAGGCATTTACAGTGAAAGCCACATTGCTACAGTCATAAGTTTGGGACAAATAGCCAATAACGAGATCTTCAAGATGCTAACCGTTGATGCCATATGTAAGATTGGGATCATTTTCATTTAGTACCAACCAAAAATAATAAATCTTTTGGTGATAACAAATGTAGCTGTGGGAGAAATAGTGATAAGATTTGGTGGCATGTTGGAGGTTTGACTGGCACCATATTTATTTAGTATCATGCTGGCATCATATATCTTTTAGTGAAATCCCATGTACCTGTAGATATAATCAAGGGTATGTCTGATTGGCACCAGTTTCATGTAGGACTAACTAGATATAATAAGTCTTTTATGATGTGAACATCTGTTCTGAAGGAACAACAATTTCAAGACTTTCAAGAAGGCTATCATTGCAACCATATTGAATGTTGGTCCAGGCATCAATCTCATTTGGAACCAATTAGATATCATGCATCTTTTATCTCCATGTTGATATAACCATCAATTTTGGAGCAGCAATAATATGATTTTCAAGATAGCCACTATGACACTCATACTGGATGTTCAATGGGCACAATTTCCAATGATGACCAACCAGATATCGTAATTTAGTGAAAACCCCATCAATCAGCAATAACAAGATTTTTCAGATGGCCACAATCTCTGTCATTTGGGATCATTTTCACCAACCTGACATCAAAAAAGTCCTAGAGTTAAAAAGTTTTTTTTAAAAAAACATGTCAATATTACAATATTACCATCCCTTTAGGAGTAGGAGTGATAAAAAAATTTACAAAATGTTATAGTAAATGCAACTATGCAACTACTTAATATAAAACCTCTTTCTTTGTAAACGACGCTGCTTTCTGTACAGAATACACCTTTTTAAAGACATTTTAACTACAAATACTCAAAACATTAGCTCACTTAAAGGTTGCCAAATATATACTGCACCAAAAAAGAAAACATAATAAAAATAATGCCTTTATTTAGAGAGGGTAACTCAATTAGTACAACTAAACTCCCTTGATACTCATTACTAATGTGAAACGTCTCAAAAAACTGACATGCCAAAATCCCATAGGATCAACATTTCTGTTTGGTCCCCAATTTCTCCTACAATATCAACATTTTTTCCTTCTTTAATAATAATAATAATCATAATGTCTTGACTCAAAGAGAGTAACTCATTTAGTTGAGAACAATTAATCTCCCTTGATGCCCTCTACTAAAGTTAAACCTCTCAAAACCAGTATAATGAAATTCCATCAAGATCAAAATTTTTGTTTGGTCCCAAATTTTCCCTTTATTAATACAATTAAAAAAAAATTAAAAAGACTATGGCTATTACAACATTATCATTAATAATTCTAACAGACTTCTAGTCAAGTTATACAAATGCACACTGTGCATTTTTCATTAATTCTAATTCCTAGTTCATTTCCTAATTCTTTGCACTCATTCACATGTAGACATGCACAGATGTTCTCTCAATAAATCTATTCTCTTTCTCTCTCAAGTTACAAAAGTGCTTTCCCTATTTCATCTACTTATATATACTTCAACAAACCATTACTAAAATTTGGTCCCATTGGTTTTAGGTTTTGAATGTTTCACTATAAATGCAAAAACTTACAAACTATTATCAGTCATGTAAAGAAACACTTTTTTCATGCAAGACATTGAGGCAGAGAGGGAGAACATGCAAAGGTAAATTATGAATTTAAAGTAAACACCTTAAACAGATATTACTAAAAATACATTATGGAAGGAAGAAGATTTAACTGCGTACCATATATACATGTTGTGTAATTGTGTTTTTCTGGATTTTTAACATAGCTTTAACAGTTGTAGTCATACTGCTAAGATGTCTGCAGTGTGGTCATTTATAGTGATGTCTAGCACTGGGGCATCATACCACAGACATGTAGCACCATGTACCACTCAGTTACATTATCCTGACACCAGGCTGACCAGTCCTAACACTAACCTCTTAATGCTGAGTGCTAAGTAAGGCAGCTACTAGTGCCATTTCTATATGCCCTTTGGTATGACTTGGCCAAGGCTTGAACCTTCCACATCCAAGGTGGATGATCTAACCACTTAGGCCACGGAGTGGTCCATACTGTATATAAATTATAAAAAGTTGTTTCGTCCCAAAAATAATTGGGTTTTGAAATTACCTTAAGAAAAATTTTTTAGTATAGAGGTTGCCTTTACTGATCACTGCCATCTCACCTCTGTATGCACAGGCTTGAGTCTTGTGTTCAGCTGAAAAATGACATTAAGCCCACAACAACAACAACAACAACAACAACATAATGTATTATTCTGTACAAAAGCACAAAAAGGGTCATACACTACAATCACCATATCACCATCAGAATCACCATAATGTATTTGGGAATTGTACAAAAGTCAACTCTGTTACCAAAGAATCTGGAAACATCTTAAGACTTCAAACTGTATATGTGGTCTAATAAACTGGCTTGAACAATCTAATTGTGACAAGACAGATCTACATGGATTATTATCCATTCCTATAAAGATTGATTAGCAATGTTTCACAGTGTCCACATGCAACATAATCCACTGTGTAAACAGTGACCCTCTCTTTGATTGGTATGCAGGTTTTTTGTAGGATCTGACACAACCTCATTACTAAACCTGATACCGCTAACTCTAGAAATCCTCAAGTAAATGTATCCTATGTACAACAGGCAAGTGGCAGTTGCAGCAGTATGTGGAAACTAGGTTTTTGAACACCAGAAGGCTCACTCCATCTATATGTGATGTTAACAAATCTTCCAAAGTCTAGCTTGAACAATCTAATTGTGACAAGACAGATCTACATGGATCATTATCCATTCCTATAAAGATTGATTAGCAATGTTTCACAGTGTCCACATGTAACATAATCCACTGTGTAAACAGTGACCCTCTCTTTGATTGGTATGCAGGTCTACTATGGCTCATGTAGCCATAACTCAACCCAGTAGCTCACCCAAATTTCCATGGCTGAATGATGTGGAGTGAAAAATGGTTCCTAGATGAGATGCCAAGGCACTTCATTTTTACAAATCTTTGGTATGACTCAGGTGGGGTTCAAACCCATGACCTCCCATATCTGAGGTAAACACTCTAACCACTTAGGACACTGGAGTGGTCCCTGATAACAGCAACCAATTTTTAAGATCAGGGTGTAGTACTTATTAAGATGCACCATTCCAACACGTTTTGTGATTCCAGGTACAGCAGTATTACATAGTAGATAGAACACAAATGTGGTCATGAGTTCAATGCAAACATATAAGCCAGTAAAATGTTACATGTGGGTCTCAATGACCTTTTGTTGTACAGGTGTGGTACTAATAGGAATGCATACAATCACCTAGTTTGATACACACCCTCACCAAATTTCATGAATGATATTTATATAGGGCGCTAAAACAACCTACTTAGCTTTGAAGTAAATCCCCAAAACAACCTGATACAGCAAAATGTGAAAAATAGTTCACAGTAATAGGGGTTTTTTCGTGGTAAGGTTGTGGTACTAATAGTACTAATAATAATCCAATCATCCCATTTAATGAAAAAAACAATGAAAACACCTTTTTACCAAAGTCAATGAGCATGAAATATAGGTCACAGTCACTTGTTTCTGTGGTGAGGGTAGAGTACTCCCCACAATGCATCTCCTCACCAACCTTCATGAACCCAGGTATCACAGGACATGTCTACAGGGTGCTATAGTTCTATTTAGTCCACAGCTAAATGCAAAAACTTATTGTAGGTTAGCAAAATGTGAAAAGTAGGTCACTGTCACATTCTTTCATTGTAAGGTTATATGAGAAATAAAACAAAGAATTTAACCAAACTCACTGAAGCATTAAATATATGTCACAGTGACCAATGTTTGTAATGAAAGTGTAGTACTCATCCAAATGCATCACCCCACCAAATAATCCAAAATATTCTATCACAAGTATAGTGTTCTGAATGAATGCCAGGTCTTAAACGTGCTAATGTACCAACAGCCGTGAATGAACTGATGTGCCAACAGTCTTATTGCATCACAATTATATAATCCACAACGTCTTTGAATGAATTCAAAACAGATTTTTAAGTCCAAACAGTCAATGAGCACTTTGTAATATCAATCAATATATATTAAATAAAAGATCCATCTCAAATTATATCTGAACACAATAGTAAATAATTCCAGGCTGATATTAAAAGGAGGAATTAATAATCCCAAACTAAACAAGTTCATTTCCAGAATCTTCTAAGGTCATAATAAGCCTGGGTCCTGAACTCAAACCAAAGTAATGTTAACATTCTATTTATAACTTACAAGACAAAAAGAATGTACAGACCACAACTATCCTCAATCACAGACAAAGGTCAACCACAATGCAAAATAAATTAAATACAGTAGTTATTCTAATAGATGCCCTGGGGGTGAAATTTCCATGGGGGGGGGGAGATATTTATTAGAGTACTATTGGTATTAGTACCATTGTCCTATAAACTCTGCAGAAAACAGTTTGAGAACAGACACGGACTCCAGCAGGAAGCCAGCAACATGATTTTGTTTTAACTCTATACATCACTGTTTGACAGAAAATTTTTGTAAATTAAGTTATTTTCATTCTTCTAAATGTTGTTGGATTTCTCATGTAATGTTTTAATTGTCCGGACATGCCGTAATGTATATATATGAATCTATAAGCCTTGATAAGGTAGGAAGTTCTTTTTTCGTGGAAAAAAAAGGGGGGGGGTTGCATATTAGAAGGGGGGGCTTCTATCTGAATAACTACGGAATACATAACGCTTAAGCAAATATAAAGCTGGTACACAACCTGAAACAGGTCATTTTATCACATCTGCACTTCAACAGCATTTCATCTGTGTTACATCTGCATTCTCTTTGCATTCCATTAGCATTGTTTACATCCCATTGCATTCCATTCATGTTTGCATTTCATCTATCACCTTGCTGTTGTATGTTTATGGTTGCAGAAATGCAGAAATGCATCCATATTTTCTTTACCATGTTCATTCCTGATTTTCTTATATTTCTCATTTGTAACAAACCAGAAAGGCATTTACCAAAGCTGGGTTTTTCAATTTTTTGAGTGTCAGAAGAGAAAACTATTCCTTTTGTATCTTGTCTTATTAAAAATGTACTCTAATGAAATTGGTAAATGAATAAAATGCAAAAGATAAAACTGAATTTACAATAAATTAAAATATAACTGCAACTGCATTAAGTTCCACAGTAAAGCTTTTCAGCATTTGTCAGCAAATTTTGCTTGATTTTGGTTAGTTCAAATAAAGATTGTATACACAACCACAGGTGACATCAACACTTAGAACGGCTGCAGTTTTCTGTATCTGCCTTGATAAGAACAATGTTACAGCTTGTAAGAGGTGAATAATTACCAGGTTAAATAATCTGATCATGGATTATCATATGAAATGTTCAACTGTGGCAATTTAGATGTACAGTCTATCTTGAAAATAATCAACTATCAATTCCATTTATGTAATACATTTGCATTTTGTTCCATTTTCTTCCATCATTCAGTGTTCCAGATTTGTTCATGTATGCTCTCCATTTCCTCAAAATGCATTCATCTTTTTATTTGAGTTATTCTGTTTTTCATTTCATCTGCATGCATTCCACATTTCTTCTACATTCATTCTGCATTCTGTTTCAATCCATTTTGTTTTCATTTCACAAGTATGATTAACTATTTCAGTGTCTGTAAATATCTTGAGTAAGAAAACATATCTACCTGCATCCTACACAAAACAGGAAATACTCAAATTATTTTTATTTTCTCTGTGCTGATATTAAGAGACTAAAACCTATTACCTATGATATATTAAAAAAAATGAAGACAAGAATCATCTGAAGCTGAAATACCTGATATATCCCCCCACCACCACACCAGCCAGTCACCCACTTATGTAAAGACTCCTACTCAATGGTCCAGCACTCTCAAGATATATACTACTCCTGCTGCAAACATGTAATCAAGCCACTTCAATTCATTTCCAATGTAATTATCATGAATAATCTGGGACCAATACAGACACAAATGGAAACAAGTTTTGTTCAGCGATACAGAAAATGTCTCTGAAAAGCAGAACTTGAACCAAGGTTCTTCATGGAATGTGAATTTTGACACAAGTTCTAGCAATGTCTTCTGAGTACTTTTGTGGCTAATATTATAGGTCTAGTGCTGACATAAAAAAATACCGACAACAAGAATACTGGCCAATTTTACATCTGGGTATTTTGAAGCAATCTATCATTCGATTGAGGTGAAAACTTGGTCTTTATTCCTAATGAAATCATAAAATTTAGTCCATTATTTTGAAGTACTGACTGTATAATGTGCTTAGTTGTTGTTCTTAATTTATTACTGAAGGATTGCTATTTAACTCATTAACCCCTGGTGCCGTGTTTACGCAGCAGGAGGTAGTAGCCTACTTCCAAGCTCTGTAGCGTCAAGGTCATGTATGATACACTAAAGTGGGTGGTATTATAAAAAGGTAGACAGATGTAGCTCTACAATGATACCAAATAATATGGATGTTCTAGTTGCACTACAAAATACAGAGAGAAAAATGTAATTTTTTGGACCAGTGTTTTTTCCACCCAAAATTCGCCCGAGGTCAGAATCCAATTTCGTGTCCCGATTTTAGACTTTTTGGCCTCAGATCTAAGACACACAAGTCTGAACTGCACACAGACAGGTGAACCTTTGCAAAAAGTAGGATAAGATGGGCATTTGGAATAAAGAGTGGTCTTGATACAAAAATAATGGGTCAGTTTAGCAAAAAAAGAAAAAAAAAAAAAGCACTCCAACTTTTACCCTTCTGCTCATGCACGGATGAAATAGCCAATCAAAAACGATGTTTCTAACACAACTAGGCATTAGGTTAATCAGAAATCTCTCGGAGGTCGATGTATTAGGATGTATTCAGAAATAGCCCCCAAAATGTGCTTCCTACTCGCATTTCAGGCAAAAACGACAAAAACCTCCAGGGGTTAATGAGTTAATGTGTGCATTTTGAAGATGTCACCAAATTTAAATATTCCTTGCGTATTTAATCACTTGTGCATCAACATTGCACATAAATTACAAATTTAGCCATTCCTTGACAATTTGTAAATAAATTTCCAAAATACTGGTTAACTCAACCCCTGGCGCCGCATTTACATGACAGGAGATAGTAGCCTACTTCCAAGCTCTGTAGCGTCAAGGTCATGTATGATACACTAAAGTGGTGGTATTATAGAAAGGTAGACAGATGTAGCTCTACAATGATACCAAATAATCTGGACATTCTAATTGCACTACAAAATACAGATGGAAAAACGTAATTTTTTGGACCTGAGTTTTTTCCACCCAAAATTCGCCCGAGGTCAGAATCCGATTTTGTGTCCGGATTTTAGACTTTTTGGTCTCAGATCTAAGGCAGACCGGTCTGAACTGCACACAGACAGGTGAACCTTTGCAAAAAGTAGGATAAGATGGGCATCTGGAATAAAGAGTGGTCTTGATACAAAAATAATGGGTCCGTTTAGCAAAAAAAAAAAAAAATAAAGAACTCTAACTTTTACCCTTCTGCTCATGTGCGGGCGAAATAGCCAATCAAAAACAATGTTTCTAACACAACTAGGCATTAGGTTAACCAGAAATCTCTTGGAGGTCGAATTATTAGGATGTATTCATAAATAGTCCCCAAAATATGTTTCCTATTCACATTTCAGGCAAAAACGACAAACACCTCCAGGGGTTAATGAGTTAAACAATATGATGAATGCATGTATGCAGATTATTCAAGCATAATGATTTCATTTCAAAATTGTGGTGCATCAAGCAGTAAGACGAAGTTATTCATTGCATTGCATGAGGCAGACCATTTAAGGGGGACAACAAACAATGGCTGATAATGTCACCAAAAATCCAACTATACAAGGGAAAGAATGGTTAGGAATATTTGACCTTAAAAACAGTAAAACTGAACAAATATAAACATCAACTAAGGAAGTTACACATCCATTAAAGAATAATTATTGCAGAAACAAAGTATATGGTTGTACGTCAATTTGAAGTAATAAAACTTGACTCCATTTAGTCTTGAGATTAATTTAGCAGAAATTTCTCTCATTTGTGTGTAATGTTGACCTATGTGTGATTCGGACTTCTCTGCTATCCTGATGTATTTTTTGTCAACAATTAAGACGATATTATCTATGCCACAAGTTACCATATTATCAATACAACAATTCAGATTATGCCATCGAATTCCACAGATTATCAATACAACAATTAAGACTATGCCATAGGATTCCACAGATTATCAATACAACAATTACAACATCATTATCTATGCCACAAGTTTCCACAGATTATCAATACAACAATTAAGACAATGCCATAGAATTCCACAGATTATCAATATAACAATTAAGACTATGCCATAAGATTCCACAGATTATCAATACAACAATTAAGACTATGCCACAGAATACCACAGATTATAAAAACAACAATTAAGACTATCCCATAGAATTCCACAGATTATCAATACAAGTAAAACATTATAATTCATGCCACAAGTTTCAATGGATTATCAATACAACACTTAAGACTATGCCATAGGATTCCACAGAATATCAATACAACAATTAAGACTATGCCATAGGTTTCCATATATTATCAATACAACAATTAAGACACTATAATCCATGCCATAAGTTTCAATGGATTATCAATACAACAATTAAGACTATGCCACAGGTCCACAGATTATCGATACAACAATTAAAACAATATAATCCATGCCACAAGATTCCACCAATTTATTAATGCAAAGCAAGTCACCTCAACTCAAAAGGACTATATTAACAACATGACATCTATGAGAAGTTGGCAAGTAATATGTTTCATCACTTGTTTAATGCAATACCCTATAAATGTGTAATTTGCCATCAGACTAATTGGTTTACTTTAGAAGCATACATCTAATGTTATTAGTACATGTAATTATTAGAAAGAAATTGGAGACCCTATCAGTTCACCTTTAAAAGCATTCAAAATAATTGATATGCCTGTGTTGTTTAAAGTTTTTAAATCCAATAAATGAATATATAGTGTTTCCTGGACAACATAAGAAGAGAGTAGTTTTATTAAATAAATTACATAAGACAACACAAGGGAGTGGTTACATTAAGTAAGTTACATAAGACAACATAAGAGAGTGGCTTCATTAAGTAAATGACAAGATAACACAAGAAGAGAGTGGTTTCATTCAATAAATTACCTAAGACAACATATAAAGAGAGTGGTTCAATTACATAAAACATGTGAAGAGAGTGGTTACATTAAGTAAATTACATAAGAATGCACTGCATCTTTTTATTTCAACTAATGTTATTGTGTTTAAGTTTGGTGATAGCATTAAAATATGGATTTTGCTATGAAGTGAATTGTTACTCCCCTTTCAACCTAAAGTTACGAACATAACCATTTAACCAGACTTTGAAGACTACACCCAAGATGTAGTACAGAAAACTACATGTACTACTTATGAAATTTAGCTGTACTAGTTTTCATCTTGTTATTTTGAGGAGTTTTAGCCTCAAGCCCCACCACACCAAACACTTTTCTGGGACTCTGACCTTGTAGTTATGGCTACAAAAGTGGCATTCTTAAAACTGTCTACTGATTGTGATAAAAACTCGAACCAAAGGCTGGGACAATGGATGAACAAGATATACCGAATTTCATGTATTTTTTCGTACCCTTTAATTTTTCGTACATAATCCAGTTATCAAAATAATAATTATTTAAATGTATCATAATTTTTTGTACATATCACTTTGTATTATTTGAAAAATTTATTAAATTATCGGACATAAAATTTCCACTTAGAAGATTTACGTTTGCAAAAAAAGATCGAAAATACCGTATTCCCATTTTGTTTTTACAAAAATTAATGATTAATTGTTGGTGACAAAATATAACGATTGATGCATAAGCATGGGCGCCCACAGCATAGGTCAAGGGGGGTCACATGACCTCCTGGAAATCATACTGCAATATATATATATATATATATATATATATATATATATATATATATATATATATATATATATATATATATATATATATATAGACAAGTTTAATCATGCAAATGAAGATGAAAATATGTCACAAGATTCTGTTCAAAACGCTTAGTAAATATTAGCTTTAGTTTCAGACTGCTTACTATAGATGCTTACCAATGACGTCACTAGCAGATGATATTTTGCCCATTTTACCTGCACAATGGGCAACCTGGCAGTTTCTCCTATATGTGATCACCAAAATTTTCCATTTTTTAACGACGCACACTGAAGCAAAGTCAACTTATAAATCACAAATATAGATACTAACAGAAAGCTTGAATTGCGTTCTGTTTATGTATATAACTTTTGTAAAAGTATCTTGAGAGTCAATGAATTTATTTCAACTTCCAAACACCATATAAAGTCAACGGTAAATCTGCCAGCTGACCACAAATATGGCGGCTGATGACGTCATTCGGGAACTATCTATACTAACTCTCCCGGCCGTGACTGACTGACCCCCCCCCCATTTTTGTAAAAGATCCTGCGGGCGCCCATGTGCATAAACTCTTATTGTCATTACAATATCTACTGGTGTTTATTAACAAATGAACAAAGGACTTTACAGACCATACCTTTAAATATTATCGTTAATTAGTTCTCCTTAGTAAGTCCATCACCATAACAAAACACCACGTGCATTTAAAATGAGTTCGGAAGCCCTTTGATGTTGTCTTATCCAACAAAAATTACATCTCAGTACATGCTAAAGTGAAGACCACAGACCATTGGTCAACTAGTCTTATTGTTTCATTAGTCATATAAACATAAAATATAAAAACTTTGTCATTTTCCATCGTAAATTTGAAAGTCACAGACTCCGTTAAATCGATTCGTATATATACATATACTATCTTTTAAGTGATTCTTCTGTTTTGACTTGGATATAATTACATTTTATTGCAAATCTATTCTATGATATACTCCACTATTATCTTTATTGGCAAGTTCGAATAACAAGTAATGCATATGATCGCTTATCCTTATAACATCTGCTATATGGACAACGGCTTCAATAGCACATTGATAGACTTTCATTTCCCTAAAGCGAGCCTCATTTCCCTACTGGCAGCCTCGCTGATTTGACAACTTCAGTCGATTCTTACCCGCAGTCTGGTTTCAACTAGAAAAACCCTTGCCCTAAGCATGTTTACCGTATAAATAGCATTGTATAGCCATGTGGTTGTTGTGATAATGTACATCGTAATTAAAACAAGAATGAACTGTTGATTTAGTGGTGGTTATTCCTAATGGAATATTGTAGGGTCGTAATACATGAGGATTATCCCATTCGTCAGGTAACTGAAAATAGTATTTTCTTCTCTTTGCAAAAGCTACCAATCAAAACTACACTGAATAAATACGGTCTTGTACACTGAAAAAATTTTGTTTGATTGATCTCTCTGGTGCGCATGCGCACACACACACACGCGCGTGCACTCACGCGCATTAACTTAAACGTTGATTTCAAGTTCTTTATTTTTTATTGCAATTTGATAATGAGATTATTGTTGAGGTAAAAATACAACTTGCACTTAATTTCTTGATGATGTGGGGTCGTATCGTTGCGTACAATTTACCAATAAATAATACCCATAACTTACACATGTTCAAACCATCTTGATCATTTAGCCAATATTACATAACATAACAGCAACATATGTTCTAAATGCAGACGAGCTTGCACACTCAGACGTAATTCTCTCTCTGTTTCTCTCTCTCTCTCTCTCTCTCTCTCTCTCATTCACTAATAACAACAATACTTTTGATTTATTGTAATTAGATTCTTGAATTGAGAGCAGAATGAGACAGAAAATATACGTTTACTTTGTATGTTTGTACCGTTAGGTTGTTGAGTAGTGTGTGTACCATAGAACTTGTTTTGGTACGATCCCTTTATTTTTCGTACACGGTCAGTACCACCAAATGATAATTATTTATTTTACATATAATTTTTCGTACACTGAAATTAATAATTATTTTTTCGTGTGCGAAAAATTACATAAAATACGGTATTCCCTTTTTTCCACTATTCTTTCTACATAGAGTGTTGAGTTCTTTTGTATTTGTGGGGCAAAAAGGATAAAAGGTAAAAAGAAAGACAACAGAGAGACACAAATCGTCTTCTTCACTAGTAGTTGTGAGAAACAGTCCATATCACAAAGACATACATTCAGAAAGGTCAAATACAAAGGCAATAGTAGTCAATAATTTAGAATAAAAGAGAAACACAAACTTACACCATGCATCTATAGATAACAAGTCAAAGATATTCTGCAGAATTCACGAGTGTACACCAAGCATTGGGGATTATGGATCAATGGGTCAAATGTGAAGGTCACAGTGTGAATTACTACCTGGATTTAGTTTAAATCATATTGTTTTATATACTGACAGTCGCTATAAAACAAACTTATCAGATCTAGTCTGTATTTTTAATGTAAGAGATTAAACATCCCTATCCAAGGGTTGGGAAAAAGAACAAAGGTCAGAATCAAAGCAGTTGTTAGATAAGAAAGCCATATAAGACTGAAAAAAATATTAATGCTTTATTTGTCCCAAAATCTGTATATTTTCTTATTGCTGATGTTTAACCTACATTACATAGGATTCTAATGCTGTCATTTGACATAGAGCAAATAAGTAAAGAAGCCTAGTTAATGCATAAATTTTGAAAGAATTTGGACATTAGTATATTTTCATAATACCAAACATGAAATGAGTCATACTTCATTTTCAGCCATTTTGCTCACTGTCCGTTGACCTTAATTTTGAAAAGGACTGGACAGCTTGGGTCAGCACACCAAATAATAAACAATCTATCTTCATATCTGATTGACTATATAAGCATGTGGGCTTGTGGTAATGTTTACAAAAAGATCCTAAAACTGACTGGCTTTATCCATTTATAATCTGTTATGAATCAATTAGGATTCAGGAGATCAAATGACACAAATATGGTCTGCTTTGATCTTACATCCAAGATTAGAGGAGGGCTAATGAGATATGCTGAAAATAGTCAATGAGAAAAAAACAACACTGTTTTGGCAGCTTGCTACATAAGAAATGAAAATTTAACTGCTTTGATACAACTGGTGGTATATGATTCTATATTTTGACAATGTTTATATTTTTAAAGGCTAGCTGTGCTAAACAAAATATCTTACATTAGCGCTAACTGCAAAATGAAATTCAATAAAAGAGTTTAAAAGTGTTTCATCTGGAATAATCAGCATTGAGACTAGATGTTCCCATGCAATGGTCACTATAATTGTATAAACTAATGGTCAGAAATTCCACCCTTCCAGTTCTTCACTATTACTTGTCCAAACTGTTTTCAGCTGCTTTCACCAAGAGAAAAAAAAAATACCTCAGCATTTAGTCCACTCATAACATAATAAGTACATGATTCGATGATCTTAATTCTATATTGCCTATTTTATAACCCCATGCCTATATAACTGTACCTGTATTGCCTGTTTTATAACCTCAAGTCTATATAAATGTATCTGTATTGTCTGTTTTATAACTCCAGGCCTAATTAATAGTACCTTTATTGCATGTTTTATAACCCCAGGCTGATACAACTTAGTTCTGTATTGCCTGATTTATAAAGCAATAGTTCTGTATTGCCTGTTTTACAACCCAATAGTTCTGTATTGCCTGTTTTATAACCCCAGACCTATATAACTGTACCTTTATTGCATGTTTTATAACCCCAGGCCTATATAACTGTACCTGCAGTGTTGTAAGATATTTAATCACTGCACACCTATGTAATAGGCCTGTGAACTGTACTTCATTGCTTCCTGTGGGTATCACATGAAACGGACATTACATAAACCTGAAAGAAAACAAAGCATGCTTTATAATAACTGGTTTCAAAATGCTGTTAGGGTTACTGTGACAAAATACGTTTTCCTTCCCGCTGTACAAGAAACTGAAGAGCTCAATGAGAATACTTAGATATAAACCGAACAAGTCACTTCTTTTTTTTTTTTCAAATTCCTTTTTTTCAGAGAAACATAAAAAACATACAACAAATTCATTGTTTTAAAAAGTACACAGTACAAGCTTTAATGCAAACTACAGGATAACATTTAGTATGTTACTACAGTATAACATCTGGTATTTTGCACACCTGAGACAGAAAGCATATTCATTCATTCAGTCAGATACCAGCCATCCAGCTATCAATATCATGGTGCACCTGCTGTGATGGGAAGAGGGAAAGGTGCCATCTTTGAGGTGTGCCAGCGCTGCCAAGTACTTCTAATGACCAGCCTGCTACTTGAAACAAGGAAGTCATGAGTATTGCTGCATATAATGGCAGCATGAGAGAGATGATTACCAACCTAGTCCCCCACCATAGTCAAGGAGTGCTCATGACAGGACCATTTATTGGGGAGGCATTGAGAAGTACCCCAATGCAGCGGGCACCAGTCCAGGAGTGTAGCAGGCCAGGAAAGAAGGGTAAAGAAAAGGCAAAAAGAAGTTTCCTGGACCTGCGAATAAGAGACCTATGACGTGCAGCAAACCAAGAGAGAATACCAATGCAAAGTTGGAAAAAGTCTCCTGGGATTTCAATTTCATACCAATCACTTAAAATTGAGATAAAGGAAAGCATAGATAGGATTTTTAAATACATAAATAAAGCAATTTATTAACACCGTAACACCTTATTATTTCCATTAACTGAAAAAAAAGACATGTACACAAATATCAGAGTTTTCAAAATAAACTGGAGGCTCAATTTACAACATGGAGAGAAACAGTAAAAAAGTGCTGCAGGACACTGAGATAAAAGTGGATGTCATTATTCTAAATTAATGATGATTGGAAAAGGATGGAAAATCAAACCTTGAGAATGACAGAGATGAGAACAAATGGCAACAAAAAGATTAAGGTTAGGAGATAAAAGACTGGGTGTACTTTGTCTCAACATCATGAAAACAGAACATCAAAAATTCAATTTCATTATCAGCTAGAAGTCAACTGAAAGCACCCCTTCAATCAAAAGAGAGAGAGAGAGAGAGAGAGAGAGAGAGAGAACTGTACGCAGAATTGCTCAAAACCGACAACTTGACTGCACTTAGTTTCACTAAAATTGTACAAAAGGAGCACAAAACGATCCAGGATAACGGACTGGGATTTTTTTTCATTTGCTGAATCTAAAGTAAACATGATTTGACATCTGTATGTTTTGTTGCATTTGGGGTTGTACAGCACAGCTAATCTAGCCCCCACCAAAACTGCTGACAATTTCAGGTGGTAAGGCAATTAACAAAGGTTTGCCTGCTATAGTGTCTCCCTGCACAAGGCCTCAACATTGTTATTTCTCCGCATAAGGAACAAGAAGAAATTCAAATTTTAATAGATACAAAAGTCCATAGTACAGTAGCTTATATAGCTACACATCTTCCCAATAAAGAGGTAGGATGAACAAATGTCTCTGCCACCAGAGACCATTCTGTAAGTCTGCTCATACATGTCTAAACAAGCTGTCCGCCAAAACATTCCACTTGCTAAAATGTGGTGGACACTGAGAGTGAATCATCTGTCCAACTGGAGGTTCCAAACTTACAAGCAGACAGAAGGGACATGAGTGCCAACTTTGTGCCTGAGCTAATCAATGTCAGTAGTGACCATGACATAATAATAATATCTTGAGGCTGACACATCCCTGAAGTGCTAAAAAAAAAACAGCCCATATTTCTAGATTGTTGTTGTGAAGACAAGCTCCTTCCCCTGACACCACAAGCCCTCCAGGACTGCTCCCCTGGGCTCAAGATGACCCCATCCTTTGCCTGAATCTGAGGCAATCGGTGTAAAGGAAGGAGTGAGGAACTACAGCATGAATTGCAACTGTCCTGATTTTACCACCAATTCAGATGGTGATGAAACTTGGATCCTAAGAGAGGTCTCAAGTTCACAAGAAGCAAGTGTTGGTGGGGCTGCATATAAAGTCATCCTTGAGTAATCAATTTTGCTACTAACAGTTATGTGTCCCATGCTGCATTTGTCAACACCTTCTCAATGCCTTGACGCATTATTGAAGACTGAAAGACAGGTATATAAATACAACAAAGAAGCAGAACAACAACAGGTGGGAACTGCATACCCACACACATGTATCATTAAAATGAAAGAACATAAGAAGCACCACTTACCTCTCAAAACCCTCAAAATCAACACAATGACAGATACCCAAAACAAAAAGCAAGGACAGTGAAGAAATTAACACAAAAAGAATAAGATTAACAGTAAAAATGCCAGAAGATATTTTACCATATATTACCTAATTTATACCCCCACTTTAATTAATGCCACCTCATCTTTTTAAGAACAGAAAATTCAAAAGATGCAGTGCAATACCTGTGCTTTTCAATACCCATCTGCTTCAGTTCCATGATTACAACAAAATGCTGCAACAGTTGAGTTGATCACACTGTTACATTATATATATATACATATCAATGCATAAAGTCACAGTCACACATATAGTGTTAAACATGACACAATAGCTGGGTGGCAAGTTCGAAGACTTGCCAGTCTGCTGTGTAGGAAAATATGTTGATCACCTGATCATTTTAACTGTACTGATATCTATAATGACTGAAATCAATGGCAGAAAGATCTCCAGATGTACATGTGGTCATTATCAAACTATATCAAAAGAACAAATGTAGCTTTCATTATTGTTCTCTAATAAATGCACTCCACCCCACCCTGGGAAAATTAATTTGTGAATATATGCTAACTGATGACGTGCAGAGCAACCAAGATACTTGCATAAATGCAGCAAGTTCAAAAAAAGAAAAAGGACATTCCAACATTCAGAAGTGGACTAAGGTATCCAACTGGAATCATGTTTTGTTTTTTTTTATGCTAGACCTCAGTTACTAATTAGAGAAGAAAATAATGTCTTTGGACTGGGCACAAATGCCTGGGAAATAAAACAAATGCAATAATTGCAGGTAAGTATTACAAAATTAAAATTAGATTTATGATTCTGAAAACTATTGCTCCAAGTTCAAGTAGAAGTTATTTCTCATTCAGATTGATCAATTTTATTCTTATGTAAGAAATATGTTCTTTTAACTTTTCATAACTTTATATTAATTATTCTGCTTCTAACAAAACTCAAGACTCATTTTACAGGTCACTGACTTGGCCCTTTGGAAATGATGACACATATAATGCTTTAGAAAATCATGGAGTAAGGACCACACATTTTATTAAATCTGAAAAACTTTTTTTCCAAGAAAATAAATGTCTGTTATAAATCTACTGCAATGCCCTTTCCTTTCCACTCAAGAGTCACAAGCATTTACTAATTATCAGTAATTTTTCATTAATGCTTGTTCCTGTATCAATTTAGTATTACATACATCTGAATAGTTAAACAAGAAACAAAGAGATTAATGCTCTACTGGCTGAAAAGAATTTCCAGGAATCTAAGGTAAGTTCATTTCTTTGTGATATCTGCTGAGTGCTGAAACCATCTCTGATATTCTTGAGCAAAAAAAAAGATTCAAGATGGCCACTGTGGTGGTCCGTTTGGAAGTAAGATCAGCATTATTTCATTTAGGAACAACTCGATATCATAAGAAGCCTTTTGGTGAAAACACAATATCAATATGACCATCTCTTCTGCAGAAGTAGCTATAAAAAAATTTCATGATGGCTGCCATGGTGACCATTGAATGTCATATTGGCATCAATTTCATTTAAGAACTAGATGCCAAGTGATAGATTGATTGATTGATTGATTGATTGTGGTTTTATGGCACATCAGCACTGTAAGGCTATATAGGCCACTAAAAAGGTTCTATGATAAAAGATGCTTGTATGAAAAGCAACCAATGGAGTGTTAAGAGGACAAAAACAAAATGATGAGATGGTGAGGATAATAAATGAATGTTCCTGATCAATGGGGAACGTAAATAGTGTGTATAAAGGATAATTTGACAAAAGATAATTTAGAGTAACTGACATGGTACACATGTTGGTTAAATATACTGAAAGGAAATAGGCTGCACACAAGCTATATGTTAGAATAAATGTTAACTTCCTTCAAGAAATTTAAAATACAAGACACATCTACTGTATCAAAAGTTCCTTTATTTGCTACACATCAAACAAATCTCATCAATTACATACTATTACAAATTAATACCTACTCACCTTAAAAATCAGTGACATGCATTTAAAAAATCTTTAACAAGCTGACTGTTTCGAGTCAACAAGCTCACAAACTGCCTGAGACTAGGTTTGGACCAGGAAGTCTGCAAATCCAGGATACGTACAGATATCACAATTAAATTGAAACTGGGCCATGTGTACAGTCTACTGTCAGATGCTAGTGTTTGTTGAAAAAAGGCTGTGAAAAGCATTTCAGACTCAAATTGCTCATAAACATTATTTATTATATATGTTCATGTGCTACTGTGATAATAAAGACAGTTTTGACATAAAATATGTTTGTTAATTATTAATTTCCTCAGTCATTTCTGAAAACATTACATTCCAGAAAGATCAAAATGGGAATTACTTGTCTACATAAAAAAATTAAAATAGCTTTTTTTATCATTGCAAGTACATAAAACTATGGATGTTTGATGCAAATGCAAGAATTCACCAAGGAAAAACCAGAATTTTCTCAGCACTCTTGAGATGGTCATTTATAACTGACACTGAAACTTGTATGATTTACGGACTGGAAGTGTTTGTCCATGTTACATTGTTATGCATGTTAGTGTTCTGGTGAAATCTCTGACACAGAACTGAATTATGTAAAGCCCCGCTGTACAAAAGGTAACTTTTAATTACTTTTTAAAATTATAGGGATTTATATTTATAAATAATGACTATCTCAGCCAACACAAAGCGTTCACAATGTTGCTTTAAGATTGTGATTTGGTTACATGGGAAAATAACGTTCTGGCAATGTTGCTTAAGATTGTGATTTGGTTACATGGGGAAATAACGTTCTGACAATGTTGCTGTAAGATTGTGATTTGGTTACATGGGGAAATAATGTTCTGGCAATGTTGCTTAAGATTGTGATTTGGTTACATGGGGAAATAACGTTCTGGCAATGTTGCTGTAAGATTGTGATTTGGTTACATGGGGAAATAACGTTCTGGCAATGTTGCTGTAAGATTGTGATTTGGTTACATGAGGAAATAACATTCTGGCAATGTTGCTGTAAGACTCTGATTTGGTTACATGGGGAAATAATGTTCTGGCAATGTTGCTAAAATATTACATATTAACATAATTTTAATAGTCCTCTGATCCAAATAATAAAAAATTACAAATAGAATGTATGTGCACTGATCATAACAGCATGTACAACAAATAGTCTCATTTTTACCATGATAATATGTAACTTTTTTACAACACTGTACCACTGTTGTGTTTAACCTTACACTATCAGAGGGAACAATCACTTTTCTAAGTTTTACTTCATTTTTATTTTCAAATGAAGAAACTGAAAGAAGGTTGCGATTTTATGTCAGAGAATATTTCATTAATCAGCATTTATGATTACTGACATTACATATGATCACTGCCTTTTCAATTTTGTATGAATCTACAAACCAAAGTTTGTAGTTCTTCCTGTTCTAGCCGAATAACATTTGTGGCTAGACAATTACTTACAGGCTATTTTCAACTTTCAAGAACATTAAGTAATTAACTAATCTATAATTCACATTTTTAGTTGTGGAAAGTAACATTTCTTTTGTGATACAGAGGTTCTTTTTTGACTGGATGTTCTATCATGTTGTTGACACACTAACACACATGTAAACACCATGCCACGAGGCAGTGTCATTTCCAAATAATAAAATGTGGTCTTGAGCCCACCATGTTCAATCTAAACCAAAAATGACATAATTCTGGTATATTTCTGTGACCTTTATCTGACTCATATTAAATATATTGATACACTGGGGGTTGTGGCGGGCAGGGCCGTAAAAGAAAATACTGAGGATGGGGATGTATATATGTAATTAAATGCATCGGGTTAATATTTTTTTAATTGCACATGTGCTTATCTCAAGAATATAAGATTAATCATTCTTGACCAAAATATATTTAAAATATCAGGCACAATAAAATCAAATAAATTACAATAGAAATTTTTTAAAAACTTATGTTTAGACAGATGTATACATGCTGATATACATAGCTGTAGAATATGAAATGCCCATTAAAAGGTAATTAAATTCTGATAATTACAGACATGAATAATAAACCATATAATTTTGAAATTATTTTTAATTCAGTATTATGATATTGTTGGTGGTCAATGACTTAATAGTGGCATTTTTTCAGTGATAATTATATACATGAGGTTCTTGTGCGTAATAAAAACAGCAGACATGAATAATATAGGTTATCAACTATACTGTCTGTTTCCCAAGTAATAACATGGATATTTACATTTGTGCAAATCGATTTCACCATCCATTTGCCTGAATTGACAAGAGTGTGCAAAAGTGTAACAATGCTTAACCATATTAAGAAAAGCACAAGTGCAGTGAAGAAAGTTTCATTACACTAGTTAACTTGACTCCTACAAATGTACAGTGTTGAGATGATATACAATTTTGTTCAAGCATTAAAATTATATTTCAGTTTGCAGGAGCCTGAGCAGAAGTAGACACAGATTGACTTTGCTGTGGATCATTTTTAATCTTAATAAAATCCAGAAAATCAACATAAAAATAAAAATGATGGTAAAATATATGTTGAACTATTTTCTTTTCTCATACTCCTTTGTCTCCTCTTAATTAAGTATCCATACTATTTGTTTTCTTCTTTAGTTTATCTTAATAGTTAAATCAAAATTCTGAATAGTGTGGAGTGCATTTTATATGTGCAACTTTAAATTAATTTGAGAAAGTTATCACACATCACTACCTTTCAAGTGCACAAATCTGTATAATATTTGCATGGTTTGTGCAATCGTGTGCCCTGGCATCTTTTTGTTACTACTTCTATTATATTCAAATGATTGTTGATGTTTGGTTTGTCCCAAAATAATATGGTGCAGATCTAACATCCAATATTGCGACAATGGCAGCCTTCTTGAAAATCCTGCTACATGTATATCCTACTCCTCCTGTTTGGATGGTAATGTTCACATTTTTGTAATGTTTAATGAAAGTATTGGACTTTCTTGCCAGCAGTGGGGCATACGGGTTTCAGAAACAAAAGTAGATTTCATTATTCACTTTTCAATATAGGTTTTGAATGTTGTCAGAATGTTGTATGAATGTTACCTTATGATGTTAAACAACAATGTTGTAGCAACATTCCAACAAGTTTGCCAAATCACACTGCCACAACATTCTCTGACAACACTGCCACAACTTCAGAGCAACTTTGTTGCAACACTGTTGCAATGTTGAATTGTTAGCTGGGAAAACAATTGGAACATAATGCAGTGAAAGTCATCTTCGCTAGCCACGGTTCTGATACGACAACCCTATCTACATCTAGGTGGATCAAACAGATATTTTAGTACTTTGTCCTAGTGACATCTACTGGATTTCATGAGTTGCCTCCCTTAGTATGTAATGCCATCTAACCAATAGCATGCAACAGTGGTGCATTGTACATCAGCCGAAAATGGTGGAGGCAATTGACCTAAAAATACTACTTTGTAAGCATAACATCTAAAATATGACTACATACCAGAGGAAAGCCATTACAGGTGTATCTGAGTGGAAGGTATTTGTACAAACACAGACCGGCAGTGGATAATTGCTTATTTATGTCCACTGAAGTTGTGTGCTCCTCTTGTCTCGATCATTTAGGAACAGTTTTCAAATTTGAACAACTTAATTTTGATTGGATGTGGTGGCTTGCCACTGCATCCAATGAAATTCACAGACCCAAAGCACAAAAATATCTGCTTGATACGCCAAAGTGTAGATAGGGTTATCTTATTGGAACCTTGGCCAGCAAAGATGAGTGAATGTAATTACAGATTAAGGATTTGCAATGTTTTTTATTTACTTGCTTTGTGACATCATACAAGTAAAACTTGTATTGCTTCAAGTTCTTTTTACTGTGGAGATGTTCATAACTTGAGGTGGGACACAGTCCACCAAAATATTGCCTGCAAGTTGTTAACATTTTTCGGACTAACAGACCTCATTCTGACTCTATCCATGTATTATCCTGAAGCTGAATCGAGATTCAATACAACGAAAATGGTGAAATCTGACTAAAAGAGTTTGCTGCAAGCAGCTGCATTATCCAATCAAATGATTGTGCTCCATAACTTGACAGACATCAAGGTTTATAATTTAAGAAATGCATCAAGCTATGGCATGCTGTTGTACCAAGAAACAGAAGGCCAGGGACTATACCTTATGGACCTGGATCTGATGATAACTCAGGTACAGAAAAGACCATAAAGTTGCAACATTTCATGAGTCTTGTTGTTGAAATACAGTTGTCATAGTTTGGAATTACCAACTGATCTGGCTTCTGTTTGATTTTCAGAAGATCAGTGAAATTTTGGCAGGATCAGTAAAAAAAATTATATTGGTGATCTTGTGTGCTAGTGACAAACATTCCTAACTTTTTTAGCCCTGCAAATGTGACCTTTAAGTAGTCTGAAAAAGACACAATGCTGTAATTCGTTCTAAAAGATCACATGTGCATGCATATATTTAAATCGGATGTCAAATCACTGTCGGTGATAAAGACATTCATTTTCTATTTATTCAATTACTATGGAACAGGAATCACAAGAACCCTAGTGATGATGAGAACTTTGTTATAAGTGGTGAAGTGCATAGTGTTTACTCACTTTGACACAGTTATGGGAATTTTCGTTATAAGCAGTGAAGTACATACAGTGGTTACTCACTTTAAGACAGTTAAGGGGAACCATAAAAATATACCATCTTATTAGTAAGGTTACCATATACTGAGGCAAGTTCATTATCATGATTACATTTATTCCCAAAATGGGATCCATGACCATATGTGAGGGACCATGCTATAGTGAGATGCTTTATTGTGAGGGACCAGTGTAATTATTGTCATCATTTTGACCTAAACAGTTACCTTGCAGTGAGGAAATGCTGTAATTAATGTCATCATTTTGACCTAAACAGTTACCTTGTGGTGATGGAATGCTGTATTTAATGGCATTGTTTTGACCTAAACAGTTGCCTTGTAGTGATGGATTGCTGTAATTAATGTCATCATTTTGACCTGAACAGTTACCTTGTGGTGAAAGAATGCTGTAATTATTGTCATCATTTTGACCTAAACAGTTTACCTTGTAGTGATGGAATGCTGTAATTAATGTCATCATTTTGACCTGAACAGTTACCTTGTGGTGAAAGAATGCTGTAATTATTGTCATCATTTTGACCTAAACAGTTTACCTTGTAGTGATGGAATGCTGTAATTAATGTCATCATTTTGACCTGAACAGTTACCTTGTGATGAAAATGCTGTAATTATTGTCATCATTTTGACCTAAACAGTTACCTTGTGGCGATGGAATGCTGTAATTAATGTCATCGTTTTGACCTGAATGGTTACCTTGTGGTGAAGGACTGCTGTTATTAATATCATTTTGAACTAAACAGTTAACTTGAAGTGACTGACCACTGTAATTAATGTCATCATTCTTACCTAAACAGTTACTTTGAAGTAATGGACTTCTGTAATTAATATCATCATTTTGACATAACAGTTACCTTGCAGTGAGGGACTGCTGTAATTAATATCATCATTTTAACATAACAGCTACCCTGCAGTGAGGGACTGCTGTAATTAATATCATCATTTTGACATAACAATTACCTTGTAGTGAGAGACCACTGTAATTAATATCATCATCTTAACATGAACAATTACCCTCTTAAAGCAGAAATTCACTGAAAATTCTAGACCATGATTAACAAGTTCCATTTTATGTAAATGCATAGAGGCACATGTAACTGTACATCAGGGTATATCTTGAGCCATAAAGGCACATGTAACTGTACATCAGGGTATATCTTGAGCCATAAAGGTTAGTACATAAGTGTACGTTAAGGTACATGTTATGACTTAAAGGTGAGTACACACATGTAAAAAAAGCAAAGCAACTCCAAATCATTTCACTTTGAAAATTTAGCAAAATTTAAACTATAATAAAGCTGAAGTCTTACTCAGCATTCCCAAGCAAGGCAATCTCCAAGTCTGAATTATTATCAACTAATACTGAGTGTATTTTTCAAGTATTGCTGCAATCTTGTAAAAAGCCACACAAAAAAGAGCAGAGAAACTCAATTTAACATATACTTAACATTATGGTCCTAATTACATATAATCATCTGTTCAAGTACCACATATACATGCTAAGTTTCTAAAGAATCAACAGTTTTCAAATTGATTACCTTGCTCATTAAAGAACTCACCAGGTAATAAAGAAAACATATTCATGCTGTCCAATGTGTATTAGTCATTGTGATTAAAGTGTTACTGGCAAAGGTAACTGAACAATCCTTGTGTGTATACAATACCTGTACTTGATGCATTTCATTTAAATGGTCATGACAGTGGCACTCTGCTGACACCTGGTTATAAACACCTCCACTCTGTATAGTCTTATATCCACCTGTAAAGTGAGGACGTTTGAATCAATATGACACCTGAGAGAATATGTCTGGAGAAACTCATTATATGCATTTAAAAAAGAGCCTGTATATCTAAGTTAAATGCTGAAAGAAAAAAATGACTGGAATACCAATTTAATGCAATAAACTACTAACTTAAAAATTAAAATACATTATTTACTTTAAAATCTGGATTTCAAATCAAAATCAGTTATTTAAATGGCATATTGGTTTATTGGGCTATATAAAAATCAGCATGTAAAGAGAGAGAGAGAGAGAGAAAGAGAGAAAGTGTGTGTGTGTGTGAGAGAGAGAGAGAGATTTGGATTTTTAACGTAGCTTAAACAATGTTTCAGTCAAATGGCTACAATGTCTGCAGTGTGGTAGTTTATAGTGATGTCTAGCATTGGGACATCATGCTGCAGACATGTAGGATCATGTCCCACCCAGTCACATTATCCTGACACCAGGCCAACCAGTCCTAACACTCACCTCTTAATGCTGTGCACCTAGCGAGGCAGCTGTCAGTGCCAATTTGACAAGTCTTTGGTATGACAAGGCCGGGGGTTTAAATCCATGACTTCCTGCATTCGAGGCAGATGCTGTAACTATTAGGCCACCAGCAGTCTGATAATTTGCAATTTTACTATAAATACGATTTTTGTTTCTTATATGGAAAAACTTTTTCACAAACTTTTACCTAAACTTCATTGCATGGTCTGATTTTGATGCGATTATATCCAAAATTATATGATAATGGGGAACAGACCTCAGTTACTTGCCTTGCACTCAACAGGTGGCACCAGAAGAAAACCCAGTCCAACAATAAAGAAACAGAATCTCACATATATGTGTAAGTCATGGTTTATATTACTGATAGTCTTTTGTGACAACTACACTTTCTGTGGACAAAAAGGATAATTTTATTCAAACTTTTACGATTTAGGTATTATTAACTTCAAACTTAAATTTTTCAAGAAAGATCTGTATTGTAAAAAATCCAAAAACATTTTTTAAATCTTGTATAAACCAAAAAGATAGTTTAGTGGAATCTTTGGTAGCAAAACTATCATTCTAAAAACATCATGTACAAAATTAAATATGATATATTTGATAATGAGAACCAAAAAAAACAGTATAAAAATAATCTGCAGGTTAATGAGAATACATAAACACTTGATTTTTCACAGGTGATTGTTCTTTCTAAAGTGACATAGATGACAGATAATGAATATTATAAGAATCCCACATAAATACAGTATCATAATGCAGCCATGTAAATTAAATCTTGTTGTTAAAAGAAGGAAAATTAAATCTAATTATTGAGAACAGCAAGACTTAAAAGTAATCTGAAAGTTCATGACAAAATGTTTTATTTAATTATGGTCAAATTTTAAAAATCTGTCAGAAATATAAGCAGCATTTGCCATTTCAAACTTATTAATAATGGGATGAAAGATAATCATCTGAACAACAATGACCGCCTTCTCATGCGATACCATCTAAGTGGGAAATAATTTATCAATGAATGGCCTTGATTTTTAATAAGTGAAAGAATGTGTCTTCAGTTAATTAATTATGTTAAATTTACCCATCAGGTCATCCTCATTAAAGTTATAGTAGTACAAGATATATATTCCACAGGAAATCAGTAATATATTCAAATTTTATTCTTTCTATTGCATTTGCATCATCATCATGGATGCTTTTCAGCTAGATAAATGTACATATATAAAATTTGTAACTAAACATATCTGAGGTCTTTGTTCCGTAAACTGTATCATCGTTGACATGGAAGGATATAAACAATTTCTTTGCACCCATATATAATACAGTAACTATATACACAAAAGTACATTGGAAATATTGATAAAGCCATGAAACAGTCCATGATGCATATAAAAAGTTGATATAAAAAACAGACATAAAACTAACATAACTCACTGAGAAAAAATTTATCCTTGAGTAATAAACCTTCCTAACATTGAGTTCTCTGAAATGAAACAAGTTTATTACAGAAACGTTTTAACTTTGCTCCTGTACATAATGAAAATATAGGTGACAGATACAAAGAATTAAGTCAACAACTGTGACTACATGTAAGTAAAATATTTTATAAAAGCAGGGATAAAAAAAATTGACAAACCATTGGCTAAAAAAAGACCAATTTAATCCAGCTCAAGTACACAGACTTAGAAGGTATGAGATCCAAAGCTTAAAAGAATATCCACAAGAAAAATAATCACAAACCAATAAATAACTTTCAAAAATTCACAAGGTAAAGCTGATGTTATAGTTATGGACAGCAATTTTCACAGTGACAAAATATGACAATGACTCTTGCATGGCTGTTATTGTTTTATAAGAGGATCAAGTAAAATGTTCTGTTCATCACTTTCACTAACAGAAGGTGATTTTCATCTAACTTTGTAAAAGCAAAACTACACAAAGTATTTATCACCATCTCAAAACAGATCAAGACATCCTTTGATCACTCAAGCCAAAACTTCTAAGCTTGCAAGGACATCATTAAACACCACTTACAGACACATGCCAATACAAGCAAGTATCAATCTCCTAATGAAACTCAAGGTAATTCAGCTTCACAATGACATTTAATGTCACCTCATCAATCAATCAAATTACTTTTTCATATTTTGGAAAAGCCTCATTCTAGCATTACAAGGAAAATTCAGGTTTTTATCTGACCCTCAAATGACAGGGATTTTATGGATCCATGCAAGAGTCTGGTTGAATAAGACTATTAAAGTGTATGCCAAAGCAATGGTACCTTTATTGATGTTAAATAAAATATTAATTGCCTTCTAGAATTTCAGGCTAATATAGTTTAACCAAAGATCCTGGTTGTTAAAAGATTTGCACAGTTATTGTCATTTGTTACATGTAGGCTCATACAAAACTAACAAAAGAAAAGAGTGAAGTCAACAAGCTTTGTAAATTTTAATAAAATAATTTATTTCCCTAGAAAATAAGGTAAAAATATGAAATAGGATTTACGGTTTGTGAATATAATCCAAAAATTAATCCTAGAATTGAAAAATATAAGTCCTATCACTAAACAGTTCTAACTGAATCCAGGTTCAAATTTCTATGAAGTTCCAATATGGAAGGCGAAGATGTCAGATGAAGTCGTTGTACAGAAGGCAACAGTTCCTCGTTGAAACACAATTTATAATGTTCTGTTTAGAATTCTAGACTAAATTTCCACTAAACGCCTTTGTCCCAGAATTTTTATAAAGAAAAGCACTTGTTTTGTTTTCCAGAGAATATGAATTATTAAATTAAAAAAAATAGATGAACTTCAGAACAAACTGGCATCAACAATAAAAACACCTTGAGCTCTAAGGTGTAGGAATACGACTGACCAAACTTCACTGAGATAAAACGTCATTTAAACACTCGTGATGGGTCACATGATCACTTAATCATCAAACTGCGCAGTAAAAAAAAATGACAATTTGCACATATGCTAGAATAGCCCTATCTAAGGATCCGATTCCCACACTGGAAATAAATAAAAAAGAAAGGCTGTTTGCAACTTAGCTAACACATGGGCCGAACATGACCTTGGTAATAGCCAATCATTTTCATTCAATGTTTACAAACGTCTCAACCAAGGTTAAGAACTTGGTGAACTAAAAGTAGTGATAATGTAATACCTTTTACATTCAAATCAAGTCAAAACAGAGAAGAGAATTTACTGGGAAAAAGATAAAATCCAGTAAAAATGTTTTTCTTACAATAAAATGTAATGAAACAAAAATAAAATAAAAAAGAATTTAAAACTAACACACAAGCAATTTAATTACATATTTGTAACACATTACAAAACTTACTGACAAAAAATCATTATGGACTATTACAATGGCAACTGGATACTAAACTGGGTCATGAAAAGAAAACATTGGGTTTCATCATTGCCAGTGCAACACAGAACCAATGTTTCCCTATATGCAGTGCTTTCATTGTGACATCATAGTTTTTATTTTTGTAATCATATCATTATATATGTTTTTTAAGCATTGTCAAATGTTGTAAAGCGCTTTGAGCTTCTAAAGATTAGGTGCTATACAAAGTCCTCATTATTATTATTATTATTATTATTATTATTATTATAGCACAAAATTCAATCAGGTTTACACTGGAGGACACCTAATTGGCCTCATCTAAAAATGACAACTTATTTTAATGCTGATTTTTCAGGATGAATTTCCTGGAAGCCATTATATAATGATCCTGTGAGGAATTTGATTGAAGAGCTGAAAACTGAATAACTTCCATTAAAGGAATGTTATCAAGTTCTATAAATGACACCTGTAGCTGAAAAGTAAGCCTACATGTCTTGTACTTTAGAAATAAGTGGGCAATCCAACACAGAAACATTAAGACTAATAATCCACATAAATGAAAAACAATGAAATCACCTGTACAAAAAAGAAAAGAATTATTTAATTAATTAAAAAAATTCAGCCTGGTACCTTTACTATCTCCCAGAAATCCACAAAAGTAATTTACCATCACAGAAGCAATTCAGCATTTTTCAGATAAAAACAGACCTAAAGATGAAACAATTTGACTACATAGTTTCTCACAAAGACTAAACTCATTTGCTTGATATCATATTAAAACCATTGATTTTCTCAACCATTTACCAGATATTAGGAATGAGGAATCAATACTTGCTACTTGATATAGTAAACTTGCACCCCGTTATCCCACATGACCTTCATACTGAAGCTGTGAAATTCTACCTAATCAAGAAAGGTGCTAGCTGAGATTCATAATTCAATCAGGAAATTTATAAATAGATGCATTAACTGGTTCTCAAACATATTTTAATTCAAGAAGAAATGCTACATCCCAAAGGAATGCACAGTTATCACAATTCAGGTAAATTAGAAATGGTAAGATATTTAAATTTAAACAGGACATGAACTGCAATTCTAACAAGATGCCCAAGTGGGCCTGACATTGCTCACCACGGTTATTGACATGTCAGCTAGTGCATGCAAATTCATGCATGTACTGAAACAACTGCAAAGAGGAAAGAAAAGTTTATATAGAACAGACTGTGGTTTCACTAATTTTTTGTGGGGTAATAATTTTCATGAATTTTATGGTGCTCCACTGATATCCCCACCCAGAGAAGCTGTAGTGGCTTAAGGCATTGGGCTCATAACCAGATGATTGCCATTTCAATTCCAACCATCTGACCAGCCTGGATCCTCATCAACAGTTGTGAATCTTGCTCATAACTGAATTCATCTCAGATCTTGATGACTCAAGATTATACAGCAAATCTGATCAAATTGTTTTTAAACATATGGTCAAAAATATGGTCTCCAGAGTGTTTGTTTACAAGCTCAGAAAAATCTGATCACTTTTTCTTTTCTTCAGAATATGGTCTCCAGAGTGTTTACAAGCTCAGCCAACCAGATGCAAAACAACCTCATTAATATGCAAGATTGCTGCTCATAATCTAACTCATCCAAGGTCCTGCAAATCTAAGCTTAAATACCAACTCTGATCAAACTCGGATCATAGATATGGCCTCATGAGTGTTCAGCCATTCAGCCATCAGATGCAAGATCACCACAGGAATATTTGGATGTTGTTCTAAGATCTCAATAACATAATCTTATATACCAAATCTGATCAAAAGCTGGCCCCTGGAGTGTTCACAAACTCAACCAATCATATGCAAGATCACTTCATTAATATTCATGAATGTCAGTCATTATTGAATTCATGCAAATTTAAATACTAAATCTGACCTAAATCTGATCAGAAATGGACCTTCAAGAGTGCAGACAAACAAGCACTGATGGACAGAGAGACAATGAAAGACAAAGGGCCATACTATAAGCTCACTTGGACTTTGGCCAGGTGAACTAAAAATGTGACTTATGCACTAATACATGTGAAACTTTTGCAATATGTCAAACCAAACAATGAACTTAGGAAGAAATATACAATACACAGCAAAAAAAGAATAGAAGATCTCAAATTATTAAAAGTTAATGAATATCAACATAACTGTTCATGATCATGACTGTATTAACCCACAGGTTATTAAGGCTATAGCTTTAGGCCCTCATATATATATATATATATATATATATATATATATATATATATTAGTTCTGGCTTTTGGCCCTCTATTCCATATTGAACTAAAAACTAGCTTCAGACCCCAACTAACCTGAATCCAGCCTGTTCAAAAGGAAACTACAAAGCATTTCCATTACATAAATTATCTACTGATGATGAATATTCATGAAAAGAAAAGGAAATTTACTTCATATACCATCTACAACCAGACTTTAATAGTTCTAACTAATGATTCTGGATTCATAAAAAATTCAAACTGTATATTAGACAATGGAAATAGGTATAATGTATGTGGACTTTACTATGAAAAAAGTATGGATACCATTATATAGCTATGTGTTGCTCTCATTCTGTGTACAGATAAATTTTCTAATATTAAATGAACATAAAAATATTGTTCTTTATATACAGATGTCTTTATATGGTATGCCCGATTAGATTTCATCTGAGATACAGTCAATAATATGCAACTAAATCACATACTCTAAGGATTGTGGGTTTGATATTCACCCAGACCAACTTGGTTCATCTGCCTCGATATTATTTCATTGCCTCAACAGGATATAACCAATACTGTGTTGAAAGTACCATTAAAAGCTTGCACATAATCATTCTATTGTTAAAAACCAGCACATAATCACTCTATTCTTAAAAACCAGCACATAATCACTCTATTCTTAAAAACCAGCAGATAATCACTCTATTCTTAAAAACCTGCACATAATCACTCTATTCTTAAAAACAGCACATAATCACTCTATTCTTAAAAACCAGCAGATAATCACTCTATTCTTTAAAACTATCACATATTCATTCTATTGTTAAAAACCAACGCATAATCATCTATTCTTAAAAACCTACACATAATCACTCTATTCAAGATCAACCATTGCATTAAGTTTTCAATACCAATACAATATTACTGAGATGATTTTCAAAATTATTTTACACACTGTATCAATGTATTGATACATTTTCATGATACAAAGTCTACACTGAATGGTTTTAACAAACTTACATCTTTTGGTATGAATGGTTGTTTTCATGGATGGATGGTTTAATTGTATATTAGCACAATACATGCTATAGAGTGTTAATTAAATGTTAAATTAAAAAATGTATGCATAAAACTTTGTGAAAAATGTAAAGATAAAACTTCGTATACGAAAAACGAAAACCAGGAAAACTGAAACCTTCCAAATAAACACAGAGGCCACCTAAATGTGGTTAATGTACCATACTCATGACCAAAAGTGTGTGGGTTCAGTTTCCATCATTGGAAAACAGGAGTGTGTGCTTGGGTAAGGTACTTTACTCCATTTGCCTTGGTGCTAAAAAGCTGCTCTGACTTTTTAACACCAAACCAAATCCAACCAATCCAAATAAATGTATGCATATAGTCCTACAAGATAAACATAGTCTTAGAGGTTTAACTAAATTATTAAAATACAGATATTATCTCAAAATTCTTCAAAAAGGAATATAATATAAAATAATAATGTAAAAATAATCCTTAAAATAAAGGGTCAAAATCTGTTATATAAAATGCATTCTTCTATAAACTGAAAGATTTCTCATAGTACACCAGCATAAAGCTTCTAAATTATCTCATGCAAAAAATAAAAATAAAAAACAAAACCCAACTTATGTTTCATAGTTTGTAAGATCATACCACTGACAAGAATGTGTTTGGGGACCCCAGGTGGCAGAGTGGTCTAAAGTGCTCACCTTTACCAAGCACAGTCATCTCACCTCTGTCCATGTGGGTTTGAGTCTTGGGCTTGATAATGTGGGTATGTGAGAAAGCTTACCAGTAGCCTCCCATGGTTCTTACCAGGGTTTTCCACGAGTTCTTCCTCCACCAGCTATACTGGCTGCAATGTATAGCCTATCATGTGCCAAAAAATGATGTTAAACCCAAAACAACAACATGAATTTCCAGTGTCAGTCATCACAGGGGACCCAGGGAGCAGTGTGGTCTAAAAACAATCTCTACCCTGGTAGAGATTCACCTATTAGGCAATATTCACCAATCTGGTATACCATTGGTAAGCAGTACAATAATACTTCATCTTGGATCTGTTCTGTGTATAGAATACAATTCTGTAATGATAGCTTCAATATCTGTAAGCTTGTTTGTGGAATTTTCATTCCATAAGCATGTATTTTGCCAAGTATAAAGAACGTCTTCATTTATATCATAACTGATGTCAGTAACAGGTAAATGCTGGGCAGCTTTGGCTGCTATATCTGCCATTTCTTTATCCTTATCAGCCAATATGTCTAAGCAGCTAAAAATGCTGAATACTTTTTCCAAAGTTTATGAGCAAATCGTGTTTCCATAAGATTTAGGATATTAACAGTATTCAAATATAAGGTTTTCTAAGGCTTTCAGTGTGAAAAAGGAATAAAAAAAATATGATGAAATTTGTTTTCTTAAGGTTCTGATATAGTGATCATTAGATACATTGCACCAATGCAGAGATACACATAACCATGTGAATTTCTGTCATGGTGGTTAATAAAAAATTTAAAATGGTCATCTTGTGACTAATTTGCTATCCTTCTGTTTGGGTGTTTTTATCTTCTTTCAATGTCATAATTATATTCATTTTTATAATGATTTATTTGTACATTAATCATACAATAAGATGTAGAAATCAAACCAGGGTCTAAATCTAAGAAATATATTGACTCCACCTCAAGTTCAAAAATCAAACAAGCTTCTTCTGTTGATATTAATGACTGGTTAAATCATTTAGTTACAAAACACATTAGTATAATGTACCTATCTGAAGATGACATGATAATAATGCAAAAGCACTAGAAGTATTTAGAAGAACATGGACTTATATATATATATATATATATATACAAGACAACAGCTTCATACTCATCTCCTTTTAATACAGACATCTCCTTCTTAACAACACAGCGCACTTTAAGTGAAACTTGTGAATCTGTGATACACCTTGCTGTATCTTGTAAAGCTATTTTGAACTGCAAAATGAATCTATATTCAGTAAGAGCCATTCAAATGTTTTATCTCTGTCATGCTTATATTTATTTTTATAACCATTTATTTGTATATTGATCATACAATTAAATGTAGAAATTAACTAGCCTGAATCTGAAGAAATATACTGATTCCACCAAAAGTTCATTAAACACACTGTATTTTTCTGTAAATATTTCCACTTATGTAATGTTATATGTACACATATCATACATACCTTGACTGAACACACCTGTACAATTTAAATATCCATGGAATATACTGACACTTTAAGTTCTCACTGAGAACTCTATGCCTCTAGTTGAAGTCAGACCTAATCCTTTGTCCCTCTGTCATCTTTGTTGAAAAATTCCTACTGGAATAGTATAACCATTTAGAGGCAGACAGACCACAGATTAGCTAGATGGAATTACCCCACTCAACACATCACTGTGTTCCTATAGTTAAACTGAAAGGCAGTAAGCTAGCGTGTCGTTCACACAAAACCAATATCAATACCTCTATCTCTACCCACTGATTTAAAATGACATGTCTCAACAAGAAAGGGAAACCTTACACAGTGGAGAAAATTTCAAAGCGGGAGAGAATATATCAGCTTAACTGTACATGCAATCGGTTCACATGTAAATACTTCCAACTAATGGGACAATGCCAGCAACTCGGAACAAATCAGAAGAATTTTATATCTCTCAACAAGACCATTCAAAAGTTATTAGTAAACTTTGGGTCATCTTGGCTGAATACAAGACTGGAATGAAAAGAGACTTTTGTAAAACTGCATAATATGTTTTGTATAATGCTGAACACTTAACCATAATAATACTGAATTATAATAATCTCCCAATATACATAATTATCATACAAATAATGGTATCAAAGGCATATTTAACACACCTGTTATGAAAATCTTTCTAAAACTGAATAACATCAAAAGAGTGCCCTACTGTTATAGTGAAATTTTCATTATATTTCAACTACATACTCCCTGTATTAATTATATGCTTATATTCAACTACATACTCCTTACTTTACAATTATGTACTTATATTTCAACTACATACTCCTTGTATTACAATTATGTACTTATATTTCAACTACATACTCCTTGTATTACAATTATGTACTTATATTTCAACTACATACTCCTTGTATTACAATTATGTACTTATATTTCAACTACATACTCCTTGTATTACAATTATGTACTTATATTTCAACTACATACTCCTTGTATTACAATTATGTACTTATATTTCAACTACATACTCCTTGTATTACAATTATGTACTTATATTTCAACTACATACTCCTTGTATTACAATTATAAGCCTATATTCAACTACATACTCCTTGTATTACAATTATGTACTTATATTTCAACTACATACTCCTTGTATTACAATTTTAAGCCTATATTCAACTACATACTCCTTGCATTACAATTATGTACTTATATTTCAACTACATACTCCTTGTATTACAATTATAAGCCTATATTCAACTACATACTCCTTGCATTACAATTATATGCTTCCTGGGAATCTCTATATTAATCTCTCAATATAATTAATCCTTTAAGTTTAACTAGAGACTGTTGGGATGATCTAAGTCTGAGAGTATACTTATATTCAAACAATAGGTCAATTTTTTCTCAGTCATTGACACAAGTTTATCTAATTAATAATCAGTCATGAATCATATACAAATTTAAAAAAAAAAAAAAAAAATCACTGGGTTTTGTTATGAATTTTGAAAGCTAGCATAAAGAAGAGTCCCTCAAAAGTACTGGTGCTCTACTGGCCCAAGGAATTTCCAGGAATTCCAGATATAATTGTTTCTTCTTTCTGATCGCTGAGTGCTGAAGCTATCTCTCAAGGTAGCCTCTTTGATAGTTAAACTGTACGCCAGATCAGCACTTTTCCTTTAGGGCCAGCTAGACATGATAAGAAGTCTCTTGGCAAAACCCCACTGTCAATATGACTATCAATTCAGAAGGAGTAGCTGTGTGTATAACAAGAGTTTCAAGATTGTCATCATGCTGGAAATAATGGACATCAAAACTGGCACCCTTTTCATTTACAGCCAACCAGACATCACAAGAATTCATTTGTCAAAAAACACCCTATCAATATAAATTTCAGTTCAGAAGGAGCAGTGATAACATCAGGAGCAATTGCACATCATAAGAAGTCTCTCAGTGATGACCACCTCAACTGATATCACTGGTGGGATGGAAAAAACCCCAAAAAACTCAAAGAGACTGAGGATCTACTGTTTGAAATGAATTTCCAGGAATCCAAGATAAGACCATTGTTTTGTCTGTTTAACTGCTAAGTCTTGAAACCATCTCTCATATTCTTGAGTAATAACAAGATTTTTTAATTAGTCCACCAGTAGAGCTAAAAATGGCATGGAAATTAATAAGTATAGGGCTTAATGGCACAGAAGATGTCAATGGATATCCTGGTACTCGGCTACCTGCCCGTTGATAATAACCCGGATAATAACATGTGTCATAGAGTACCCGTTTACCATATACAGTACAAGTTTTCTGCCAGTGCTTATAAAGGCAGCACTGACTTTGTTTTCAAGTTGACAATCCTATGGACTGAAATGCAAATACATGTACTTTTACAGTGCCAAGCAGTGGGTCTGCCTCTTCCAGTAAATAATTGACCTGAATCCCATTTTTTCCAACATGATAACTCTTTGATTGAGCCGTGAGTGTGATACAAAGGCAAGTAACAGAGGCTGGTCATTTGATCTTGCCACACAAATGTCATATATTCAGTTGCAACCTTGAATTGATTTCACAAATTGTATGATCAAAGTGTTACTTTCAAAGCTCAAGCTCAGTCTCTAAATTATCATCTACATACGACAATGAGGTCAAGGAAAGCAAGTTAGACTATTTATGATGACTAGACCATGACTATTACTAGAAGACAATGGAGGATTCCAGGTCTTTATCAGATAATGAGGATGAATTCTTGAACTTTGTACCAGATGACATTAGGTAGTGATATTTAAATGTATAGGATACTGTGAATTTTATATTTAAAAAACGTTGACTTAACTTCAGGTTTGTACACATTTAATTTCCAATTAACCAGATACCCAGATAACTTATTGTTAGGATTGACGGGTACCTGGTAGAAGTGTTCTAAACTTTATATATATATATATATATATATATATATATATATAAAAGCTAGGTACCACAAAAATTTTGTACAGCCGTATTTGTATTTCTGAATGTACAACAATACATTTCATGGTATAGTGAAATTATATTCAATGTTCTGGAGCAGGGACCTGACACTTTTATTTCTATATTATTTGGAAAAAAATATTAATTATTTTGAGATAAAAGAAAATAACAGCCTCCTCCAAATTTTAAATGGTCAGTAGAAGATGAATGTGCAAAGTGTATGTTAATTGTTGTTTAAGTTGTAATCTAAAAACTTTAACTAAAGTGAGTTTATTAACTTTACACTGATATTGTTGCAGACATTGTGCTGAAAATAAAAAGCCTTTTGATAAATAAAGTTTTGATAATGAAGCCTATAATTTACAATCTACACTGCTGATTTCATTTGCAGGGAAACTCTGAGTGGGATGCCAACACCTGGGCAAGATATTTATTGGAGAGGTCCAGTAAACATAAAACACACCTGCTCAACAAATGAGAAGATATTTAGAGGACTTGAAAAATTACATATAGTTCTGACAGAAAACAACTGTACTCCCGAAAATCTTCTGACAGAATACATGTACTTAATACAATCACATAGTAAATAACTAACACATCACATGTGGGATTTTCATTGTTTAGTTTCCAATTTAATCCAAAATGTTTCAAAAGCTTTGGATCTGGACCAGAAATCTTTCATCAAATTCCATTTGGCTACTGTGTTGGCATATGTAATATGACCAGAAAACAGAAAAAATCTTTTGGCGTAAACCCTATACAGCTGTATCAATATGACCATAAATTCCGAATAAGTAGCTATTACATGATTTTGAAGATGGCCATCTTGGTGGTGGTAGCTAAACACAATAAGAAACTTCCTGCTGGTGTGATTTTCCATTTAAAAAGAGAAGTTATAACTAGATTTTCAAGACAGCTGTCACAGTGACCATCCTGGAGATCAGATAAGCACAACTCCATGTTGATATGACCATCCAACCTGAAGGTGTAGCAATAACAAAATGTTCAAGATGACTGCCATGACAGTCACTGAAAGTCAGATTGGCATCAATTTTATTTACACCAACAAAACATAACAAGTAGACTCCTGGTGAAACCCCATTTTGATATGAATTTCTTTTCAGGAGGAGTTGCAATAACCAAATTTTCAAGATGGCTGTCAAGGCAGCCATACTGAGACCTCTTTGATATGATTATCCATTTGTTCAGGGGGAGTAACTATAACAAGATTTTCAAGATGACCACCATGGCAGCTATTAAACAGGTCAGATCATCATCATTTGCATCTAGGAGCAACAAGACTTCATAAGAAGTCTTCAGGGTAATATTCCAAGTAGTTTAAGAGAATAACAGTAACAATTTCTGCATAATGAAGGTTGAACAACAGACAACAGACCATCTTACAAGGTCTTCTGGTCTATGACCAGTTAAGCTAAGCTTAAAAAAAAAAAAAACCAAAAACAATTTACCTGGAGTTAACATGGCTGTACAAATAAATTATTAAAGAGGTGTTACCCACTCCTTAACTATACTGGTATTCAAGTGATCTTGTGGCTACTCCTTTTTTCTCCCCAAAAATATTTATAACAATGGCACTCTTTAACAACCAAACACATTTGTGAATAAACACATTTGTGAATATAATGTGTTATTGTGTGGTTGTTAAAAAGAATTTATTTATGTTATCAAGTTTGCTTTTCTGATCCATGCTGAATAACTATAATAAATTATAAATTTGTCATTCAAGGTAATCTATAAAACCTGTTCAATAAATCAAATAATGCTTCAATTGCCATCATTATCAGCATGTAGATTTTAAGAACTGTTTAGTGCTCAAGTTATCATCAATGAAATGAACTAAGGTACACAAACAAAGACACACACACACACACACACACACACACACACAGAAGACTTTCATGAACAAATTTTCTGAGGTCTGGCAGTGGACAATCATATAATTTAGCTAACTATTTCATCTCATGGAATTTGCATAAGGACTATATTCACAAAAATAAACACCAAAAAATACTTCTTTAAATAATTCTTATACAAGCAATGAAATATCTGCAAAATTATCTGCAATAACAATGCACCATTTCTTGTAAAATGTTCTAAAACAGGCTCTTCTGGTTATGATTTAACATCGAAAATACTAGAACTGGAGTCATAACAACAGTCACTGAAAAGAACTGATGGTCCAGTGGCCAAAAAAAAATGTGCAAGATATTAAAAAAAACTCCATTTTTCCCTCCTTTTATATTTTTTTAACTGCCACTGAAACAATTCAATATATTCTTGAGAAACTCAAACAGCCCACCAAATATTGTATGTTTAAGTTGACATGTTCACAAGACAAATGCAGTAAAACTAATGAAGTAAACTATAATAGCTGTAGGTAACTTTCAATGTCATCTGCTCAAATCATGAAACATCAAACAAATATGATTAGCCTCATTCAGTTGGTGTAATCTGGTAATAAAGGTTACAGGGTAGAATTTATATTACCAATAAAGATGTGATTTTTGACACACATCCCACTCCTCCTTCCCAAGAGGGTGCATTCATCATCCATATCCTTCATTGCCATCTACTTGTCCTCATGATGAAACCTACCATATATAATCAGCTTCCCTCAGGCTCTCTAGGCAGAGTTCATTTTACAAGATGCAACCTTTGAGCACCCTACCCTATCCCTCTCCTCCTTTGGAGGGGAGGGGGGTGCATCCAGGATTTGAAACTGCCACTGCTATCTACTTAACCTTGTTGAAAATCACACCCAACATAATCACCCTTCTCAGCTGGTGTAAACATAGAGTTCAGTTACAATGTGAACTGAGTCATATGATGGATGGATGCATGAACACACTGATGGATTGATGCATGGACACACATGTGGATGGATGCGTGAACACATGGATGGATGCATGAACACACAGGTGGATGGATGCATGGACACACAGGTGGATGGATGTAAGGAAACACAGGTGGAAGGATGTGT
The DNA here is from genome assembly GCA_016617855.1 of Megalonaias nervosa. Classification (NCBI taxonomy): domain Eukaryota; kingdom Metazoa; phylum Mollusca; class Bivalvia; order Unionida; family Unionidae; genus Megalonaias; species Megalonaias nervosa. The sequence continues at coordinate 91,467 of JAECUM010010724.1, forward strand.
GGAATGATGGATAAATAGACAGATGAATGGTATCACAATATCCCCACATTTGATGCTACAGTATGGGGATAAAATGTTCAGATTAAGATGAAAAACAATGTTCTTAATTCTTAATGATACATTTATACAAATAAAAGCTCAAAACAGTAGACTGCTAATCTAATGCAAGTCAATTTACAGGGGAACTAGTGAATTTTGATAAATGCATTTCTTCCAGATGGTATAAATGTTGGTAGCATTCTACATGTTATCAAATGATCTAAATAAATTGCAACTGAAAGGAACAGTTTTGTACATTCAAATGGATGTTTTTTTCCACCAGAAATAAATAAAAAATGATAAAGTCAGTGTATTATTAGTCAATTTCCTGATGGGGACTACAAGATACCAAACCCTACTTGCAATCTAGGCTACCATAAAAATGCAAGTACAATTCGTGCCCTATCAAAGTTGCAAGAGAAGAAATGTCACAAATACAAACAAAATTAAAGGAGTTAAATTGTGGATGCAGAAGCCAATAATGACAACTTGGATGAAGTCATAAATCTATTTCTTGTGTCACAGGTGAGCTCAAGTGATGCCATTTTGTCCCTATTAAGACGATTTGCAACATAAATTTCTGCTAAGGGGTTATCCATTTCACACAAATACCCTACTTGGATATGTACTGGTTGATAACCAGCATTTTATTTATTTACTTTATGCCATGTTTGATTTTCTTGTATCTGCTGTTTAAGTTATAAAATGTACACTTGTTATTTATAGTGAAATAAAAACAGAGCAATAAATTGTGACAAACAAATCTGTTTCTACCACTTTTATTATAACTTAACACTTGCATTTTTTTTATGTAATAAATCTCATTCTTGAATAGCTACATCTGTGGCAAATTCCCCCACTTTTTTTATTATAACCACCACTCCTCCACCATCTCCTGACCAAGGGGTCACAAACCCAAAATCTGTTATATGCATTACATTCTACAACTAAGAGTGTGTGTATAAACTTTTTGTTTAAAAAAAATAATGATGCACAGCAATTACAGTTTGTGTATATTTTAGCTCTGAACCTCTTCCACGACTCTCCTGTATAAGAGGCTTAAAAGTTATGTCCCTCTACCAGGACTCCCTTGTAGAAGTCGAGAGACTTAATTTTATGTCCATCTACCAGGACTCCCTTGTAGAAGTCGAGAGGCTTAAAAGTTATGTCACTCTTCCAGGACTCCCTTGTACAAGAGGCTTAAAAGTTATGTCACTCTTCCAGGACTCCCTTGTACAAGAGGCTTAAAAGTTATGTCCCTCTTCCAGGACTCCCTTGTACAAGAGGCTTAAAAGTTATGTCTGTCTTCCAGGACTTACTTGTAGAAGAGGCTTAAAAGTTATGCCACTCTTCAAGGACTCCCTTGTGAAAGAGGCTTAAATGTTATGTCTCTCTTCCAGGACTCCCCTAAAGAAGTCAAGAGGTTTAAAAGTTGTCCCTTTTCCAAGACTCCCTTTTAGAAGAGGCTTAATAGTTGTCACTCTTGCTGACAGTTAATACATGTGTAACATATGTACCAAGATGAATGAATTTCCACCCAACCATTGACTTATGGGCAGACCGGGTATCACAATATGCACCACCTAAAGTGTTATAAAAGGATTTTGGAATGTCGTATGAAAAGTTTGTTCAAGAATAAAATATGCAAAAGCTTGATTTGTGTTTATAAAACAAGTATACTGACACAAACACTACAGCATTAAAAAATATCATTGACCAAAGAACTCACATTCTTATTTTTTTAAATGGAAAAGTTTCATTAAAATCTAATTAAGTCATCTGCATATTCATAGGGACTGACCATTCAACATGAGGGGGCAAAGGGTATTATTTTGTTTTCTTTTTTTTTAAATCAATTTATGGCCTTCAAATAGCTTGAAAAATATTCTTTCTCTGATCTTTAAAAGTAAACATTATATCCATTATATCTGTTTGGGAAAAATTATCTTGTAGTAACAAAAAAGACATCCTGGCTCAAAAGAAAATCATCCTGCCCCAACTATTACCATCGGTCCCTGAGCAACATTTACACCATCTAAAAAGTTCAAAATTATTTTTTAAGAATGGAAAAATTATTTTAGTGGCACGATTCTCATGAAAATCCAACCATATTATGTTGCATATGCCAAAAATCATGCCAGCCAAATCTCATGTGCCTGCAATCATGCCAAATCTCATCTGAGTATCTGAGTACATCTCAAATAGCTTTTGCACAATTCCACCAACTAACTTCTCATGAAATAAACAGATGCACAGACATACAAACAGGATGAAATGAAGCAGCCAACACTGCATCAAAAAATACATCTAAAGTAGATTTTTGAGAATTTATGATATTCCATGTATTTACTACTGTGATTTTTAATTTAGATTCCACTTTGTCTCTGTGAGTAAAGAGACCTGAGTCAGAACATTTTTGAATTATGGTTCTTATATTAACAGCCATCGAGCCAGGCTTAAGTAAAGTGTTAGACATAAAGACAAGTCAATTTGTGCCACTGTTGATAAGGTATTGATCAAGTGTACCTGTGCATGGGCCTCAATTTAAATCCAATGATCTAGATGCACTTCACTGTCTCTACGATACAGTTTGGTCACTATGCTAAAGCTAAGTGAAAATATTATATATAGAGAGAGACACATACATACATACATACATACATACATACATACATACATACATACATACATACATGATTAATGATCAAACTACCAAAATAATGAAATACAATCAGTAAATCAGCCCAAGTTTCCAGTATGTTTTCATGCTACTGGTATATTACTGTCTGCTTTGTAGATTTTTATATATTTTTTTACCATTTTCTGTAAACCACACAAATGGGTTTAATATATTTTGTACAGTTTCATTTGATTAGCTCAAACTACAGATCCCTTTATTATAGAAGATGGTTTTGGCAAACATTGTGTGACCAAGAACAAGGATAGGACATGCATGTCAATCTCATGTAATGGTACAAAATTTTGTAGATATCTTCACAGTACATTCTGTCATGGTCAGCATGACATGTAATCATTGTTGAAATGACATAAGGGCTAGGCTCGCAATAAATTTGGTAGCTTGCAATGGTTAACCTGTCTTGTTTGGAAGCATGAGTGAATTTTAATTAGGACCCACTAGGATAATGGTCTGACAGTTACGTCAATGTATTATCAAGTAGAGGAAATGACAAGGTTGAGATAAGCTAGAGACAAATTTTGGGAAATCTTGGGCCAATTGAAATAGGAGTCATAAAATGATATTTTCCAAAAGAGTTATTAATAAAGACTAGACAGAATTATTCTGACTTATGTGGGAGTGTTAAAATTTTGGTGGTTACAGAAGGTTAATCCTGATTGGCCAAGCTAAACTGGGGGGGGGGGTGTTTTCCCAGACGAAATCCAAGGTTTAAGAAATCTCCTTCACAAAACTCTGAGGGACTCCAAGGAGATTAATAAGTAATTTCTCTCATTAAATAAACTGTCCAAGGGACATGGGTCTGGAAGAGTTTGAGAGACCCAGAACCAGAGAGAGAGACTTGGCTTCATAAGAAAAGGGAGCAAGTATCAGAAAGCACAAGGTATTGTCTCAATCACATACAATATGCATTGATGTAAGTTTGTAACTATTTATTGAATTTATCCATTTTTAAATTCATACATCAATTTTCCGCAGTTCGGAAGCTAAGGGTTTGCATGCATTTGTCTTGATTGTTATATTATTCATGTATTATATGAATTTCTTTGAACTGGTATGAATTTGTTCAAACTACCTTGTCCAGATGTAATAGAACTCATGTACTGTAGGAATTTCATGTTTTACTCTGATATAAATTGTGTGAATTAAGTTATCTATCTTAAATGATATGTAGCAAGTATGCTAAGAATTAATTTTGCTATGTCTATGTCAATAAATTTGCCAGTTTGCAAGTAATGTAGTTAAGACATGAAGTCCACTAATTCATCTGTGCAATTAAGCAGTGAATTCTCTTAACCCAGAAACTGGCATGTGTTGACTGACAAAAGTCAGTAGAGCGATTTATAGCCAAAGCTGGATGTAATAGTTTATCTACGAAATCAAGTTATGTCATAGTTCCAGTTAGGAATGCAAGAAGCTGCTAGAAAAGACATAAATTCATATTCAGGATAGTGTATCAGTATCAGGTTGTGAACTGATAATAGCCCACTTCTGTTGCATTACAATAAGATGATATCTGACAAACAAGTGTGGGAATATTGTTCAATGCCAGAGAAGAAAACCTGACAAATACTTAGGTTGCGTTTTATTTATCTGAAGGAAAAATAGCATTATACCTGTGCACCATGTAGTGGGAAAAGATTGCAGACAGTCAATTACGTTTGATGACCGAAAGAGGTTGGAGAGAGAGAGAGACAGAGAGAGAGTGAGAGACAGAGACAGACAGACAGACAGATAGAGAGAGAAGGAATTGAGAGAGAGAGAGAGAGAGAAAGAGAGAGAAGGAACAGAAATATGGCAGCACTAACCTGTCACCAGCAGTGATTTGGAAAGGACCGGAAGCAATCAGGTTATGCTGACATGCCAGCAATTTGAGTTTAATCAGTCACTTGATGCTGTGATGAAACTATACTGGTATAACAGAACAGCTGATTGCATTTTGCATAAATTGTATAATTCTATTTACGACAGAAAGTGTATCATTTCAAATGCCATGTTCAATTTCATTTTGTTTATGTAATTAAGTTATATTTTACATGTGAGGGCTTGTGTTGTTCTATTCTATATCTTTGCGCAGATCTGTTATTCCATCCATTAATTTCATATTTTATATTATTAATGACTTAATCTGGGCAATTACTCCATGGCTGATCATCTCCCAGATAATGACAACCAAAAAAGCACCATAGCAGGTGGGGCCCGGCATATATCTCCCTCTACGCTCTAACACTCATGATAAAAACATTGCTAAAAATACATTTAACCAAAACCATAACAAACTGTTGAATCAGATGCCAAAAATAACTCCACTGTCACTCTTTCTACAATCTTGGCTTGAAAAAGAGTTACAGTTCCAAGCAAGAAGGAAACAATTACACTGGCAACCTAGTATATCAAACTTTGGCCACACATATCCATGCTAAAAGGGTAAATATTGAAAAAGTCATTGTTTCATGATACAAGGCAAATTTCCAAGTCAAACATGGGTCATAATTCTGTCAAAAAATAATGGAAAATGGCAAAATCAAACTAGACTTGGATCATCTTGATATTCAGGCCCATATGAAATTTTGTCTCAAATCATGAAATCATTTAAATGTTTCTGAATATAAAGAAAACAAAATCAATGAAGCATAGGCAAATTTGTCAAACAAACTTTAAACTCAGTGCTGGCGTAAAATGGCAACGACATGCTAGACCTAAATCTTTCATAAAGAACCCCACACCAAAATCTCATTTCAATCTTATGAAGCAATTAAAATGTTATCAAGCAAAATAAAATTTGTAATGTACATGGACAACATTACAGGCTCCCTAAACAAAATATGGTGGCAGCACAATAACATTAAATTCTACAAGAATGCAAACTCTTTTGAAATAGAGGTGGAACCTCCAGTGGATGCAATGGAAAAATATGCCCACTTTCTTCTCATCTCCCTTGCCTGATGACTTGACAAAATGTTAGTGTCAAGACCCTGGGGGTGAAACTACACCATGTGAATACAATATCATATTCTGGATCTGCTATCAGAGTGAATCATTCAAGGCAACCTGTGTGGAAGGCAATTAGCACTGAAAAGAATATTTAGCACAGAAGTGTTTTATCTCTGTGACCATACTATGGTATATATATTCAGTAGATAGAACAAGAGAGATAGGGCCTGAATGCTTCAACTGGGACTGTTATTAAATTCAGTGTTGACAGGTTTATCTTGACATATTGCTAAAGACATTTGATGGAGCAGAGGAAATCTGATATTGTAGCCATGTCTATTGAAATATGCAAGCTTCATTTACATTTACATTATTTTTCAAACATCACAGAATACAAACAATGTATCGACACTGTATAAATAAATTATTTATATGGTTATGAACTGAAAATATCTGACTGGTCCAATATAAACTTACATTAAGGTTACTTTATTACGAGGCCTTTGAGAAAAGCATGAGAACCAATCAAAATTAACATTAAGGTATCTTAATACAAGGCCTTTGAGGAAAGCATGAGAACCAATCCAAACTTGCATTAAGGTATTGTAGGTTAATACAAGACCTTTGAGGAAAGCATGAGAATCAATCCAAACTTGCATTAACGTATTGTAGGTTAATACAAGGTCTTTGAGAAAAGCATGAGAACCAATCCAAACTTGCATTAAAGTATTGTAGGTTAATACAAGACCTTTGAGGAAAGCATGAGAACCAATCCAAACTTGCATTAAGGTATTGTAGGTTAATACAAGACCTCTGAGGAAAGCATGAGAGAAAAGGAAAGTTCTACACTCATTGACACTTCAAAGACATGCACAGCTTTATATTGTCATGAAAAGAGACATAGTTACTAACTTGTATAGTATACTACATTCAGGCATATTGATAATGACAGTCAATAAGGTTTCACACAATAACTCCTCAATTCAATTACATTACTGTTATTAAAAATATAATAGATGGGGGGAGGGCAAGATTTCCTTCCCTGTCTTTACCATATATACTTGCTGAAAAGTCAAGTCCAACTGCAAATAACAAAATCCATGATATGCCATCACAAAATGCATTGGCAGGTTAGGGTCTATGTTGCTTGTTCCACTGATTACTTTTCAACAGACTGCAGAGAAATAGATGTCCCAGCATAATATGCAACAGCAGATCTAGGTCAATACAGTTATTACATTGTGACCTGCTATAGCACGATCTGTTATAACATGAATTCAGCTAAAACACGATCATGGCAAGGCTCCCAAAATTTCATATGCATGCATTTTTCATGTACACAAAAAAAAAAATTCTTCTTAAAAGTACAAAAAATAATGTGTAAAAAAAAGTTTACTATCATTCTGGGGAAGAGATCGTGTATGAATTCTAATATAAGATGATTGTGTCATGGCTCCTGAAATTTTGTATAAATGTATTTTTCTCATACATGAAAAAATACTTTTTCCTTCTTAAAAGTATGAAAAATAACATGTAAATACCGTAGTTTATTCAGGGATTGTAATGGGCTTATCCAATGTCAAAAATTGTGATATTTTTTCTTATTGGCAACAAAATATACCATCTGGCAACTTCTTATTTTTTTGGACAACATTGTTGGCTGTTTAAACTTGCATACACAATCTTGGGTTTGGAGTGGATAAAGTCAAATGCACCATGAAAGGAAGCTGCAAATTTGGATATAAAATACACTGGAATCTATCTCTTGTTACATAAACAAATCCTTTGTTCATATTGACAAGCCATCTTAATAGTGCACTGTTATATCACAATCCGCTTATACTGATATCTGGCCTGAGTACTCTGCTATGATACACTCAAATAGTCATGCTACTGGACTAGCTACAAACTTCTGAAGGCAGGAACAACTACATTTGACCAAACGATGGCTAATTTTTTTAAATGTACCCAAAACAAATAGTTTTGCTGATACTTCAAAGAAAACTGAATACCTTTGGAATCTGATGGATTGATGCATTTTCCAAAATGACTGGATAACATTTATTGTGCCGTGAAAGTTTCCTTTTTACATGAAAATTTTATATGCTTATGATCGCTATGAACAGTACATAAAATGCAATTTAAATTTCCAATCTTTTGAAACCATAGATATCTGGCCATCAAGTTGCATTTTAATTTGTTTAAATGTTTTCATTTCTGTATGAATATCCTCATCCCTCGGGTAGCCTCAGCTAGATGATAGCTGTCTTCAGCTGACCAAAATCTAGGCCAGTTTAAGTACATGAATCTGTAGCATGTCGACAACTAAATACCCACATGCTATTGGGGACAATATTGTAGTGAATTGTTTAGTGACACGCCTTTGTTGACAAAGGGATATAGATCAAACAAAGACTAACATTTTATATATAAATGCTATTTGTATTTTCTAATGGGATGTGACTGATAAATGAATTTTATAACATGTGATCTTTACTTGAATTCATAGATTTTTCATACACATGTACAGTACTTACCGTATTTAATGTTATTTTTCGTACCCTTTAATTTTTCGTACACCATCAAGCCATACAAATAATAATTAATTAAAGCTATCATATTTTTTCGTACACAAAACTTCACATTTTTTTTGGTCAACCTATTATTTTTCTTACATAAAACGATGTATCACTTAGATACGCAAAATAACCAATTGATTTTTTGCCGAGTATATTTGGTATAATCCCACATGAGAATATAAATATTTGTTTCCTCAATGAAACACAAACCCAGTTATCTGATATCTTCGCGTAACTGAGGCATCTAATAATGAAAAAGAAAAAAACAACCACCGGTAAAGAAATATTCACCAATTATAAGTGTGTAGAAAGCCCTTTGCTCAGCTTACTCGGAAAGGGCAACTGTTTTGTTAACTGAGAATCTATTAGCTTTCATCATATTGCCCTTCTTTGTCTTTTGTATCGGCGAGAAAATATATGATTGATGTTTTTGGTCTGTTGTTGTCATTACAATTTATACCGCTATTCATTAACAGCTGGTAAACATCGTTAATGAGCGCTCTTTATTACGTCAGTCTGTAGCCAAGAAACGCGCACATTTGAAAATGAGTTCTGAAGCCATTTGAGTTTATTTATCCAGTAAAAATAATATCTCAGTAGAGGATGAAGTGAAGACCACAGACCACTGGGCAATTAATCTTGTTGATTTGATATAGTAATGCAGTAAAAACTATAAAAAAAACAGTTTTAATCATAAATGCAAAAGTTATTGACTACGTAAGTTTGATTTAAATATAGGTAATATCCAACATGGGATCACAAATTGTATCCTCGAAAATAACATGTTGCGTTTATAATATAAAAATATATTTTGATACACGTTGCTTTGTTGTTCTCTCTCTCTCTCTCTCTCTCTCTCTCAAATTCATTTGCCTTTTTTCAATGGCTTCAGCACAAGTATCAGTAGATTAATATTGTTCTTGAACTAATGGGCTAGTCGTAAACATTTTCAACACCCCATGGGTAGCCTCATTTCCCTATGCAGAGCCTCCCTAATTTGATCTGTTGAGGTGAATCTGGTCTTCAATCCAGTATTTACTGGAAAAGACCAAGCTAAAGGTCAAAGAGTATTTAATTAGCATGTATATTACATCTGTATTGCCATGTGGCCTACTGACAATGGATCCCATAATTACCGGTACAACAAAAACGATTTATTTATTCAGGTTTTAATTGCCAATGGAATATAACAGTGCCCTTGTAGTATTTACGTAAGGAATAACAACTGACAGGCAGAGCCGTTTTAAGGCATAGGCACGCGAGGCACGTGCCTAGGGCCCCGCGCAGCAGGGGGCCCGCAGCGGCCCAAAAACAAAATTTTGGTGTCGGTTGTGTTAGCAGTTTAGTACTATATTAATAAATTTAACAAAATGACACACATGCACATGGAAATGCAATGCAATACTCTATATCTGAGACTGAGAGACTGAAGCGCAATTCTGGTTACTTTCAAGGATAGAGTTTGTGCCTAGGGCCCCCAAACTTCTTAAAATGGCTCTGCTAACAGGTAACTTATTCCTGAACAATATAGATTATTCTCTCTCTCTCTCTCTCTCTCTCTCTCTCTCTCTCTCTCTCTCTCTCTCTCTCTCTCTCATAACAACAATCAGATTCCTGAGTTGAGAGCAGAATGAGACAAATTTGTACATTTGTTTCATAGGTACGGTTGTCGAGTGTCGTGTGTTCCGTCGACCTTGTTCGGGTATGATCCCTTTATTTTTTGTACATGGTCATTACCAAAAAATGATAATTATTTATTTTACATATAATTTTTCATACAACGAAATTAATAATTATTTTTTCGTGTACGAAAAATAACATTAAATACGGTAATGCATTATGGACTGTACTACACAAATGTCAGTTGTCAATATAAAAGTGTATTTCAGATTAATTTTGTCTTCATTTAATCGAAAGCATATATTTTTGCACCTGATTTAATACCCCCCTTCCCCAGCCATCTTATTTTGGTACATGCATAATTTTCTTCAGCTAACTGACTTGGATGGTTATAACATGGTTCGGTCTAAAACACAGTCAGGTTCTATGGACCCCAACTACTATGTTATAGCGGGATCACACTGTAGTTGGTCACACACTTATAAGTGAGTATTCCCCTCATTCCAAACAATATTCTGAAGATCTTAATTCCCATCATTCTAATATACTGACCCATCTTTCTTAATCTCCTCCTGCATGGACAACCACACACAAACATACAAATGCATGCATATACTGTACACATCCTCACATGTGTTCTTCTGGTTAAAGAATTGTTGTTTGGCTGTTCATGCACATTAATGCCTATATCATTCTGAGGAAATGGGAGTTAACACCCTTTTCCTTTCTAATGATGAGCATTTAGAGTATAAAGAAAAGGGAGTTAACACCCTTTCCCTTTCTAATAATGAGCATTTAGAGCATAAGGAAATGGGAATTAGCACCCTTTCCCTTTCTAATGATGTGCATTTAGAGTGTAAGGAAATGGGAGTTAGCACCCTTTCCCTTTCTAATGATGAGCATTTAGAGTACAGTATAAGGAAATGGGACTTAACACCCTATCCCTTTCTAATGATGAGCATTTACAGTATAAGGAAATGGGAGTTAAAACCCTTTCCATTTCTAATGATGAGCATTTAGAGTATAAGGAAATGGGAGTTAACATGGTTTCCCTTTCTAATGATGAGCATTTAGAGTATAAGGAAATGGGAGTTAACATGGTTTCTCTTTCTAATAATGAGCATTTAGAGTATAAGGAAATGGGAGCTAACACGGTTTCCCTTTCTAGTGATGAACATTTAGTATAAGGAAATGGGAGTTAAAACCCTTTCCATTTCTAATGATGAGCATTTAGAGTATGTGTGTGTGTGTGTGATATTTTGATTTTTAACAGCTTTAAAAAAATTTCAGTCATATCACTACAATGCCTGCAGTGTGGCAGTTTATAATGATGTCTAGCACTGGGACATCATGCCACAGACATGTGGCATGATATCCCACCCAGCCACATTATCCTAACACCAGACGGACCATTCCTAATATTAACCTCTTATTGCTGAGCGCCAAGAGAGGCAGCTGTCAATACCATTTTTTAAAGTCTTTGGTATGACTCGGCCAGGGTTCGAACCCTCGCCCTCCCGCATCTGAGGTGGACACTCTAACCACTAGGCCACCAGAGCAGTCCATTTAGAGTATAAGGAAGTGGGAGTTAAAACCCTTTCCATTTCTAATGATGAGCATTTAGAGCATAAGGAAATGGGAGTTAAAACCCTTTCCATTTCTAATGATGAGCATTCAGAGTATAAGAAAATGGGAGCTAACACCCTTTCCCTTTCTAATGATGGTCATTAAGAGTATATGGAAATGAGAGTTAGCACCCTTTCCCTTTCTAATGATGGGCATTAAGAGTATATGGAAATGAGAGTTAGCACCCTTTCCCTTTCTAATGATGGGCATTAAGAGTATGTGGAAATGAGAGTTAGCACCCTTTCCCTTTCTAGTGATGGACATTAAGAGTATGTGGAAATGAGAGTTAGCACCCTTTCCCTTTCTAGTGATGGACATTAAGAGTATGTGGAAATGAGAGTTAGCACCCTTTCCCTTTCTAGTGATGGACATTAAGAGTATGTGGAAATGAGAGTTAGCACCCTTTCCCTTTCTAGTGATGGACATTAAGAGTATGTGGAAATGAGAGTTAGCACCCTTTCCCTTTCTAGTGATGGACATTAAGAGTATATAGATCTCACTCAGTAAAATGATACACAATTATAAAAACAAACAGGAAGAACACGGATATATTGGAGCTCAAACTATTTAATCATCCCCCAAGCAGCTTTGTAACCAATGTTTTTTCTCATTTATTCATTATTACCATGTTCAATGCGTAATTCTACCCCATCCCACCCATGACACACATACAAGATTTGGGTCAGAGTTCCAAGACAGATGTGCACATCTAAAACAAATCCATTATGATCATAATGTAAGGTTTCTATCTCTAACAGTGTAGAAAGTATTGCATTACATTACACATACACATGTGCATACAAAGGTGTACAGAAAGGGACTCTGGTGGCTGAGTGGTCTAAGGCACTCACCTTTACAGACCACTCACATCTCACCTGTTTGCATGGGTTTGAGTCTTGGCTCAACCAATGTAGATATGTGAGAAAGCTCTGTAGTAGCTTTCTGTATGTCGGTGATTCTTCCTGGTCTCATCAACCACCAAAAAACTGGCCACCATTTGTTAAAACTGGTGTTAAACACTAAATATTACAAATCATTGATGCACACATAGCCACATTGGTTTATATCATATATGTACCAATGCACCTTTCCTTCACAAAGGATCATGGGGATAAAAAGATCTAAAACAAGGCAATAATTAAAACTCAAAAATGTCTGTACTCAATGAAGTCCATGTGAGTTTAAGACTCAAATAAGGCCAACGTGACAATGTGAGAAAGCCAGTTGATGGTTCTTCCTTGGGTCTTCCCCAGGTTCTTCCTCCACCAGATACACTATGATGTATAGCCTATCTTGTGCTGAAAAATGCTGCTAAATATACAACAACAATATTCCACCAAAAGAAAACAGTACTGAAGCAGAAAGCAAATAAATTGTCCTATTCTAATTGTGTATTACCAATTATCTGGGAATAAAATTAGTATGATCATAATGTATGATTTATCTTTAATTTATGTACGACTTAAGTTTAAGAGCAATCTCTTACCACTCTTCATAATATTACTTACGTGTTTGTCAGCAGCAACAGCAGCAGGCTGTGCTATGACTGAGACCATTCCTTTTCCTCACTACTGTACCAGCATACATCTAGCTTTATATATATATATATATATATATATATATATATATATATATATATATATATATATATATAGATATATACACATATACATGCATTGTCAACTAGCCAGTCTTTAAAACTGGAGGACTATATGTCTATACCACATACACTGCATATGTACCAATATGAACTATCTATTTAAATAATTGATCTGATGTGCATGATGGCAACAAATTTTGGTCTCTACCACTTCTTGTACTCAAATATGCATTTTAGAACAGCAGTACATCCAGTATAAAAATGAATATAACATCCATATCAAGCCAAACCTTACACAAATACATATGGCCATTCATCCAGGTAGATACGACTTTCTTAACTATATGCACTGTTACAGCAGCCAGGTCCCAGTCTAGAGGACTATTATCCCTTGTAAGCCCACTCCAACTGCAAACGGTACAGCCCCAGATCTGCCATTGCATAACAAAAAGGCATATCTTGGTCTGAGCAGTTTATGAGGACTAATTAGTAGAACAAACAACACAGACCCTGATCTGCTGATGCATTACGTGACAGCAGATCTGGGTCTATGTTTGCAGCTGGACCTGACTTATAAACACTTAAATACAGTACATGCATGATACATATACACTTAATATTTTCCTGAAAAACCTGTGTTATTGAACAAAGGCTCACTCAGGAAATGCTTATTAGAAGTTGGAACCTGCTGATATATGAAGTCATATAATTAAGTGGTAACTGACTCCAACAGAGGAACATTAATAACCTGTATTGATTTTGCACTGAGTGCAAACTAAATTGAAATGCACTTAAAACTAAAACAATAGTGTTCAACTGTTCTCCCAGGATGTCTAAGCAGTTTGATTACTCATGTCATATTCAAACACTTGAAATTGTTTACTCGTACGCATACTTGTGCATAATATCACATCACAATGTAAACATGTAATTGGCAATAATAAACCTGCAAACAAAGCATGCAGGTCTTTACAAATCAGGTCTCTTTGCTTCAGATGGTACACCTACTGCCATACTGTTTATGTTACCGTGGGTCACTATACAGATTTGCCTCTTTAGTGAAGAAATATAGAGAACTGACTTTTTCAACTTGAACAATAAAAAATAAAAAAAGTTTTTCTTTCACTGCATGAATATTTAATATAACTGGACCTTAATCAACATAGCTAAATATATTCTTGACCAACCATAACAATCAAGCAATACAGATACAGAAGCAGTACTAGGTCTGAACCCTTTTTCACATGTTTATACCTCTATGCTAAAATCTATCAAAGGCTTTCAAGGATTGATAACTCAAGATTGGTATACTAAGCTTTTAAGGAGGACTTCAACTCCTCTAGTATCAGTCAGTGTAAAACAAATGTAAAAGTAACAGTATGGTCTCCGTTATATCATGAAGTCAACATAAATCTAATGAAACAGTAGCTAACTGTATGGTCACTATCGTGTCATAAAGTCAATGTAAAACTATGGTAACAGTTAACAGTTTGGTCTTCATTGTGTTATGAAGCCAACATAAAACTAATGTAATAGTAGCTAACTGTATGGTCACTATCATGTCATAAAGTCAGTGTAAAACTAGGTAACAGTTAACAGCATGGTCTCCATTATGTCATGAAGTCAACATAAAACTAATTTAACAGTAGCTAACTGTATGGTCACTATCAAGTCATAAAGTCAATGTAAAACTATGGTAACAGTTAACAGTTTGGTCTTCATTGTGTTATGATGTCAACATAAAACTAATGTAATAGTAGCTAACTGTATGGTCACTATCATGTCATAAAGTCAGTGTAAAACTATGGTAACAGTTAACAGCATGGTCTTCATTGTGTTATGATGCCAACATAAAACTAATGTAACAGTAGCTAACTGTATGGTCACTGTCATGTCCTGAAATCCATGTAAAGCTAATGTAAAACTAGTGATATGGGCTTTATAATGTCAGGAAGTCAGTGTAAACTAATTTAACAATTAACAGTATGGTCTATGTTATGTCATGATGTCAGTGTAAAAGTTATATAACAGTTAACAGTATTGTCTCCATTATGACATGATGTAATGTGTAAAACTAATGTAACAGTTAACAATATTATCTCTATCATGTCATGAAGTCAGTGTAAAACTACTGTAATGGTTAACAGTATGGCCTTTATCATGTCATGATGTAATGTGTAAAACTACTGTAACATTTAACAGTATTGTCTCTATCATGTCAGTGTAAAACTAATATAACAGTTAACAGTATTGTCTGTCATGTCAGTGTAAAACTAATGTAACAGTTAACAGTACTGTCTCTATCATGTCAGTGAAAAACTAATGTAACAGTTAATAGTATGATCTCTATCATGTCAGTGTAAAACTAATGTAACAGTTAACAGCATGATCTCTGTCATGTCAGTGTAAAACTAATGTAACAGTTGATAGTATGATCTCTATCATGTCAGTGTAAAACTAATGTAACAGTTAATAGTATGATCTCTATCATGTCAGTGTAAAACTAATGTAACAGTTAAAAGTATTGTCTCTATCATGTCATTAAGTCAGTGTAAGACTTATGTAACAGTTAACAGGATTGTATCTATCATGTCATGAATTCAGTGTAAAACTTATATAACAGTTAACAGCATGGTCTCTACATGTCAGTGTAAAACTAATGTAACAGTTAACAGCATGATCTGTCATGTCAGTGTAAAACTAATGTAACAGTTAATAGTATGATCTCTATCATGTCAGTGTAAAACTAATGTAACAGTTAAAAGTATTGTCTCTATCATGTCATTAAGTCAGTGTAAGACTTATGTAACAGTTAACAGGATTGTATCTATCATGTCATGAATTCAGTGTAAAACTTATATAACAGTTAACAGCATGGTCTCTATCATGTCAGTGTAAAACTAATGTAACAGTTAATAGTATGATCTATCATGTCAGTGTAAAACTAATGTAACAGTTAACAGTATTGTCTCTATCATGTCATGAAGTCTGTGTAAGACTTATGTAACAGTTAACAGGATTGTATCTATCATGTCATGAATTCAGTGTAAAACTTATATAACAATTAACAGTATGGCCTCTATCATGTCAGTGTAAAACTAATATAACAGTTAACAGTATGGTCTCTATCATGTCAGTGTAAAACGTATATAACAGTCAACAGCATGGTCTCTATCATGTCAGTGTAAAACTTATATAGCAAATAATAACTCTGCCACAGAATGTGTTCACAATGATAATAACATACAAATTTTGATTACTGACCAAAATGCTTTTCTGCAATCAAAGAGTTGTTTACAGCTCTATTTATGTAGCCATGAATTCTAGTTGTATGCTATGCCTCACCTCTAGGGTGTATTAATTGATAATCTATCGATGTGTAATTGTCATGGAGTACAAAATATGTATATCAACAACAGCTACTGACAAGACTGATGATGATGATGATGATGATGATGACTGTAATGATGATGATGACGATAACAAAACAACAGTATATCACATAAGCCTACAAACTGAAACTGAGGAGTTTTTATGAAATACCATTCCAAAAGAACATCCTATGATGGTAAAATATGAGTACAGTACAAACTCACCAAAAAACATCCTGTGATGGTAAAATATGAGTACAGTACAAACTCACCAAAAAACATCTTGTGGTGGTAAAATACGGGTACAGTATAGACTCACCAAAGGAACATCCTGTGATGGTAAATATCAGTACAGTATAAACTCGCCAAAAACATCCTGTGATGGTAAAATATGAGTACAGTACAAACTCACCAAAAAAAATCCTGTGATGGTAAAATATGGGTACAGTAAAAACTCACCAAAAACATCCTGTGATGGTAAAAAATGGGTACAGTAAAACTCAGATTCTTATAGCTACTAATGTGATCACTTTTTAAGGCACAATGTTTACTCCCATCAATGACCAACCCCAAATAATGTGTTATCCATTAGGAATTGTCCCTATGCATAATGTATTTATACATATTCAAGGTCAGGCATGCTTAGAATTAAGAAACACAATCAATTAAATAAAGCCATTTTAAATATAGATCTAATCAGTAAGATCAATACATGTATCAGCAAAAGAAATAATATATCATAAACAACAGGCTTTGTATTGTAAGCTGAAGTTCAATAAGAACAGTTTTGAGTAAAGACTGTGTTGCAAGAATGCATGGATGTAAAGGGATACATCTGGGGCAGAGAAAGGTTGGGACTTTACTGATATGTTTATCCCTTAAACATTCAGCACCAAATCCCTTCTTCCTCTCTATCAATACATGTATCCAAGATGTCCATTTCTGAATGTTTATACCCACCTCCCTGACAATTAATGTTACTCTAAGACTATAAATTTAAATCTGCAGAGATGGGAAAAGCTTTGCCTTTTGAAGGAAAGAAGGATTACCTGGTGTTCCTGTGCGAGTTTAATGCCATTTTTGCCACATGTTCTGCTATACATGACAGCCTGTATATTTCATGAATGCAGTACCCAGGAAGAGCCACTAACCAATGAGAAGCTAATGGAAGCTTTTTTCACATACCCATGTTGATCAAGTGCAAATCAAAGCCATGTAGACAGAGGTTAGATGTCAGTCATCTGTAATGGCAAGTGCCTCAGACCACTCTGCCACCTGGGTTACATTCAGAAAAAAAATCATACACAGTTCAACAATTTCAAATATCTGGCAGAAGTATAAAATATGTCTGGGCTCTATATACACGGTACTGACATAAGCATATATTGGCTCAAAAATTGGGCCAATCTGTCATGATAAACACTCAATCTGACCTATAAATGATCAAAGACCAGAACTGGTGTTGTTTATAAAAATATCAAATGGGAAGAGGGGTCCAAAGCCTGAGTGTAAAACCCCTCCAATGAAAGACCACCTGTCTTGCATGATCACATTTTGTTGTCAGGAGGGAAAGCTTCTCATGACTGGTTGCATTGTATAACCTAATTAAAAGACACCATTCAGATCCTATCATTTCTACATCCTCTTAAGATGTGACACAAAATGTAAAAAAGTAATAATGGCTTGCTGTTTACCAGAGAATGTTCATTACTGCAAATGTTGTGGAGTTCTAATCTCATGTATGAAAAACAATGATGCAAAAAAAGAACACTTGTTTGTTAAAACCTAATTATACTCACCTTGATCACTATCATAGTTTGGTTGGCATACCAGGTCCATCTTGAAGTCAACAGGATGACATGCTATTTCATACCAGCCTACATATCCAAGTCAATAATCAGCAGAGGTGAGATTAACAATCAACCATACAGACTGAACTCTAATGGACTTTAAGGATATCCAATGATCTGAAACAAATGATAAAGGTGTTAGATTAAAATCACAACAGTACAAAACAGAGGAAGGTTATAAAATCCATGAGATAATTATTCACCTCCCAACAGTAGATTATCTGCAGTTCTGACATAATTATCCATTATCAATCTTCTGGTCTGATGAAATAATAAAAAAAAATATTTAAACCTGTATTAGAAAAATAAACAAGAATGAACCTGCATATCATGGTAAAATTGAATTCTGTCAATATTTTTTGTTAAATTGCATAACATAATGACATTACTTAATCTTGTGGCTCCAAAAATAAACAGTGGTGAAAATAGTTTTGAACAAAGGTACACCAAAATCAGTAAAAATGGGGAATTCAAGCAAGAACAAAAAATTGTCCAGTACATGATTTAGCATTTAAATGAGATGCAGTGTTTTTCAGTATGCTGCCATCAAACACACATATGATACAGTCAATAAACTGGGACATGCAAGTGTACCCAGCTAGCTAACAATTAAGTTGGAAAGTGTAGAAATCATCTGCTCTCATGTCCAGGTGTTGCTATAAGACAATTTTATGTCCAAATTAAACAGGTCAAACTGGATGATCTGGATAGGTTTCATGATATGGGCATCATTTTAAATTCTAAAGGTTGGAAAAGGGCCCCGAGTGGCCGAGTGGTCTAAAGCGCTGATCGTTACGGATCACTGCCATCTCACCTCTGTCTGCGTGGGTTCGAGTCCAGACTCGGCTAACGTGGGTATGTGAGAAAGCCTGCCAGTAGCTTCTCGTGGGTCGGTGGTTCTTCCCGGGGTTTTCCAGGGTTCTTCCTCCACCATTAATATTGGCCGCCATGTATAGCCTATCTTGTGCTGAAAAATGGCGTTAAACCCTATAACAACAACAACAACAACAACAAAGGTTGGAAAAAAACACTACATGTAGAGATATATGTAGAACTCAGTCTGGAAAGGAATGTAACTTTAAACTTAACAGCGTGAAATACTGTGTATCAATTAATCAATTCTTTAAGTCTGGTAGAACATTTTATTTCACATCATCCAAATCTTCTGACTTTCAGACTTGGTATTTCTTCTAGTTTACTTCTTTCCAATTAAAATAATCTAAACACCAAACATAATCAATTAATCTTCTGAGCACATATAAATGCAGGCAACCATGAATGTAACATATGCTAATATAAACTAACCTTGCATATAAAGTAGTATTTTTCTAGTCATGACCAAGTTCCTTTTATTGTTTGGCAATACACTGAACACAAACTTACGTTAAAATGTAGTCTAACACATGCAGGGATTGATAACCTTTACAAATCGAATTGGCTAGTCAGGAAAGTATAGAAACTTTTTCTCGCCTAGAATAAACTCTTACTCAAACAGTTATTATTGAAATATAATAGTGCCAATGTTAATCATGTAAGTTGCTATAATGTAAGTTGTGGTCTTTTGGAG
Source organism: Megalonaias nervosa (assembly GCA_016617855.1). Taxonomy (NCBI): domain Eukaryota; kingdom Metazoa; phylum Mollusca; class Bivalvia; order Unionida; family Unionidae; genus Megalonaias; species Megalonaias nervosa. Next base: position 111,348 of record JAECUM010010724.1, read on the forward strand.
TTTATTTTATGACCCTTCTAACGCTAGCTGTAATAAGTAATCACAGAGACCATTTAGCTCTCCCTATGGTAAGCATTTCTTGGCACTGAACAGTAAAACTGAAGTGCTTATACAAGCATGATCAAAACAAATGGAAAACAAACTAATTGTAGAAAGTATGAACTTTCAATGAACAAAGTTTCCAATATATTCAACAAAACATACTTTTTGGTACAGAGAAACACTGATCTGCCCTGAATCAGCACTCACCCCATCCAACAATTACCCAGGTGAGTGACTGATAAATTCACTCAACTCTGGAAATGTTCATTTGTCATTTCAAGCAGGGCAAGTGAATTTCCAACAGCTGATATTGTAACGAGAAATAGGAATTAAATGTTGACTGAATTTTATAACACAAACTTCATTCCTAAAACAGAGGACAGCATAAAACAAAAATCATATCACCTTTTTTAATTGCAATTTATGTGACCATGAGAAACCCATTCAGCTACCATTCTGCATTTTCCATATGACATCACTATGTCTGTAATCCAGACTGATTTAACTACCATTCTTCATTTTCCATTTGACATCACTATGTGCGAAATCCACACAGCTGCAACTACCAGTCTACATTTTCCATATGAAATATATTATGTCTGAAATCTGGTTAATGAAGCAATTCAGTTCTTGTTCAGTTTCCTTCATATTCCAACTGAAACTGACATTAGTTTTGTGCAGGTCAAATCCCCAACAAAACTGCATCCTTGAACACAGTATACTGGAAATCTAAATATTTGTCACTATTAAAAATAGGAATACTGTTTCAAAGACAGAGTTTCCATGATGTGTGTGTGTGTTTGTGTGATTTGGATTTTTAAAGTAGCTTTAACAATTTTCCAGTCATATCGCTATGATGTCTGCAGTGTGGCAGTTTATAGTGATGTTTAGCACTGGGGCATCATGCCACAGACATGTAGCATGATGTCCCACCTATTCACATTATCTTGCCACCGGGTCTTCCAGCCCTAACACTAACCTCTTAATACTGAGTGCCAAGCGAGGCAGTTGTTAGTACCATTTTATAAGTCTTTGGTATGACTTGGCCAGGGTTCGAATCCACAATCTCTCACATCTGAAGCAGATGCTCTAACCATTAGGCCACTAGAGTGGTTGAGTTTCTATGATGTATACAGAAAATTCAATTCTCCAAATTCATGTAAAATGCATAATGACAATCTATTCTTTGAATACAATACACCATTTTGTCACAAATCTTTTACAAACCTAAGCGAGTGAAATACATTTGTTTTTACAGCTGGGTATTTACATATGATCCCTCATTCAACTATGGTGAAAAACTAACCTCTGTATCTGCAGCAGTGACCTAGTTAAAGATTTCAAGATACAGATCGGGGCCCCTGAGTGACCAAGTGGTCTAACGCGCTCTCTGTTATGGATCACTGCCATCTCACCTCTGTCTGCGTGGGTTCAAGTCTCGGATTCGGCCAATGTGGATATGTGAGAAAGCTTGCCAGTAGCTTCTCATGGGTTGGTGGTTCTTTCCGGGGTTTTCCCGGGTTCTTCCTCCACCATTAATACTGGCTGCCATGTATAGCCTATCTTGTGCTGAAAAATGGCGTTAAGCCCTACAACAACAAGAAGAAGAAGATACAGATCAGTGTTCTAAATATGATGACAAAATACTGTTACAACAGTATATAAAAAAAAACTACTTCCAACTTTGAACACAAATGTACTGATTAATAAGCCAGCGAAAAAACAAACTTCTTCTGTTCTTATTATTTATCCCATGATAAACCATACAGAAACCAATATTCTGAAATCTGGGGAGTGAGCTTGACAACAGAAAAGGCTTTCTTAAATGAACTGAGGGATGGGCCTATCATCAAGCATGGGCTTATTACTGGAGAATTATAGCACAGTAAGTGTGATATGCTAAAAGGAAAGGACTGAGATTTTTACCATAATGAATATGGCATCCTAAAAGAAACAACTGTGGTGCATTACATTACTGAAATGGGACCTATCTCTATCAGCATGCATGCGGAAGATTTTGAAGAAATGAGAGCATTATAACAATAATTACTTCTATCTCGAACACATGCATAAAAAGAAAAACAAATTTAAGAAAATGTATGGTCTTGCATACAACAATATCACTGTGGTCTTAGCAACATACTACCAAATGACCCTTATGATACCTTTGACCTTTTGACCCCATAACTGGATGGGTTGCTTCATCTCTTTTTCAAAGTTCTGTGCCAGATCTGATAATAAGAGGATGGAAACTGAATACATAACCATATCATGTTAATCCCCAGGATATTCTATTTAAAGTCTGATTGTTATGTATTGATACATGATGCAATTTTTCTCCCCAAAATACTGAAACCAATGTGACCTTGACCTATCACCTAACAATCCCAATAAATGTTTTATATCACATTATAAATGTCTCTGCAATGTCTCATGAAAATTCATCAATGTTAACAGCAGCCACTGGAAGATCTACAAACTAGAAAGTTTACACAATACATATGTGACCTTTACCTTTGACCTCTTTTGCTATGTCTAAATTTTCCTTCCCCCTGATGCAGTTGGGAGCTAAATTTAAGAATGGTCTACTCATCCAAAAACAGGAGATACTGCCTTTTAAACAAGATCTGAATTGAGAAACTGATACATACAGGATGGCATGATTGGCAGACTTCTGAATAAAACAGTGACTGGGTATCCTCCCTTTCACACTTTAGTGATCAAATCTGCCAATGCATATCATTTTGTACCAAACAATAATCAAGCAACATCTTAAACTGATCCATTGTATAACTGTGCCTACTGATGAACAGTTCCATGAAACTCATGTAGAAAAATAATGGTCATTGTTCTTCTGGTAAGGCATCATTTATGAAAATATTTTCCTTTTATAGACTGAAGTCTTTCAAATGGAGGTGAATACAAACACAGGTTTCATTAAATATGTTTTTCTTTAGAAACTTTCAAATAATTACCTACCACAATTGTTGTAACCAGTATTATATAAACCTTCTGGCAACTTACTGAACAATAAAAATGTAAAATAGGTAAATTTTTCATACTTCCATCTGAGTAGCATGTTTTTATCAAAGTATTATCTGCCATACGGATCCACTTATAGCAATATGTCAGAGCTGTCAACTTCATCTAAGCTATACTTACCTACACTCCATGGAAAGTTTCAACTTCAAGGCCATTACCTAGTGAGCTAAATTATTTTCCAATTCAATATTGAATACTCAGGAATTCCTACTGGCAATTTATACATTTAAAAACACTCTTATGAAATCAATTCATCATCTGAACTTAAACTGATATTTGGCTATGGTATAAATTCTTTCACCTATACAGGTAGCTCAATTACAGGTATGACAATTCTTCTCACCTGTATCTCAGATCTTTGCCACCTGATTTGATCATCTCCTTTTACACTAATACCTTTTAAATGAACTGTACACAGCTGCAATAAGTGCAAGACCCTGAGACATTCATCCTATTGTTTGTTTGCCACCCCCCTCCCGCCCATCCACCAGAAAACTTTTATTTGACTCAAAATCTTATTCCAAAATATTCTGGACAATCAACAAAATTGTACTTGTACATTTCACATTGTATATCCATCTATAGTTATGGGTAAGTACTGCATAATTAAAATTAGTCTTATCCCTCCCAAAACAAGTATCCCCTCCCCAAGAGAAACTACATTTTAAAAGCAGCTATTGCACAGCTGAACTTATCAGGTGGGTAAGCTGATGTGTTAAACTGTTAAACTGATAAAAAAGACAGAAAAATGGAGAGTATCACCACTGAGGGAGAGATCCATTTTACAGAATGTTGGTGTTGCTCTGGGCCCTGTTGTACCACAAATATGGTTCCCAGAGAAAATATGCCTGAACTTTGTTGTGCTAACAAGTAGAAATAAAAGGAGAAGACAGCATGGTTTTGCCAAAATGCTGCCTTCATGGTGTCCTCCAAGGAAGAATTATTCAAACAAGTCCATGAAACAGCATCAGCTCAGACCTCAAGGGCATTAAGTTTCATAAGGGTGATATGACTCTTAAATGAGTCTTAAACTATGTAACAGAAAAGAAACTCAAACCAACAAAGCTTAGTACAATCAACAACTAATTTATTTCCCTAGAATACAAAATGAAAATTCAACAGACACTAACAGTATTGTGAATTAACTCCCAAATATTCTGAATTGTTCTATCACAGTCCAAAAGTATAGAATGTTCCAAATGAATTCCAATAATCTTGAATGTCCTGATGTACCAAAACAATATAATCCAGAATGTTTTTGAATGGGTTCTCAATAATCCCAAAGTAGTAATTTAGTCTAAAAAGTAATGAACATTTTGAAGTTCCAATGAATAATACAAATGAATAATTCTTCTTGAATTATATCTGAACATTACTACAAACTCTGATCACAGATTGTCAACAAGAGATATGAAACAGGAATGAAGACTTTGTTTATAATTATAGGTTACTGCATTTGAATGGGAAGATATGAACAATAAAATATAAATATGAAAATATATGAACAATAAAATATGAATATGAAAATATGAATAAAACTGTTTATCTCTATTTGTTCATAAATTTATGATACAGTTATCAATAGAGATACTCAATTCTGTTTTTCTGCTTGTGATGGACTGGATTTACTGGGTCAATTCCATACAATGTACATGTGATTTGAGCAGTGGAGGGGTCAGCATTGAGGGATCAACTGCACCTGTCTTTCTTTTCTGTCACTGATTGTTTGGAATCATAATGTGGGAAAAATATGAATTCTTTCAAGTGAAATTATCAAAAAGACATTATGGAATATCACATTCATTTCGTTTTGAGTGCAGTAAGGAGACTGTGATAACTGTTGGAAATCTAGTTGAAATTAAAGTACAACTTCATTGTGTGAATCAAGGTTTGGAACATGTGACACAAGTCATGTAATTCAGATTGGCAGAACTAAGTATGTTCTGAGGAAATTCAAGATGCAAATATTTAAGTATATTTATTGCCATTCTTATTACCAGCTAAAGGAGAAATATGTTTCTGTCCTGTCACTTGCATGCTCTTTGTTGTATGGACCCAGTCAACCTACCTATGTACATGTCCTGGCTTCTATCACTAGCCTAACACATTATAAAAAAAATTAAAAGGGGAAAATTACAACAAAAATGTTGTGTGACAGTCCATTTTGCCAGCAGAATAAGACTTCTTCATCGTCCTGGCTTATTCGCTCTAAGGTTCTTAGATTTCTACCAAAACCTTCAGTTCCATTTAGCATCTTGACTGATTTGCAAAATAGTATGTATCTGATAGATATGCGATAGCCCTTGACCTCAATATGCTTTTCTATGCTAGTTACAGACCCTAGAGAGCACTGGTCATAGCCTGAACCATTCTATTTGCGAAAAGTTACAAATATTTCTCCTAAATAACTACTTAAATGATCAGAATGGTATTTTTGATACTGCATCTCTCACATTTGTTGTGGACATTGCAAATATCATTTGCTTCTTTGCAATTTTCATTTGTGATTCAGTGAACTCGTCCACTTTGATAACCTTATCATCTCTACTTTCAAATGGTTGAAACAGCTTGTTTAGTTTATTCACAAACAAATCTAATAACTGAAAGCTAAAGCATCTGCTATATGAGTGTACACTGTTTGTTTACAAAGTAGTTCCTGATACTATTTTAAATGCACATGTTGTGCAATATGAAGCCATGCAATATGGAAAAATACTGGATGATTCTGACAATTTAAAGTTAAAAGAGAAAAAAAAAGCATATAATAAAATCCTATATATACTTATTTCGCACGACCTGTGATACAATAGAATTTCATTGGGAAAAACCCAGTTCTTGAACTCAAATCCAAGTAAACAATCATATTTAGAATCATAAGAGAATCAGGCAGGTATTAACCTCAATCACTGACAAAAATTGAGCAAACAATACAGGATAGATATACATAACAAAGGAAAGGTCTCTATCAGCAAGAGACTCATAAGCTCATTTGACTGTGGTGGCAATCTAGTGTGAGATAGTGGAAGACAAAGTTTCAAAAGAGCCCTTAAAGGAGACCAGAAATCAATGGAAATATAGAATAATAATAAAGGCACTATAGAAGAAAACCTTATTCTGAAGTACCATCTGCGACCTTAATGCCAATATTTAAATATTGGCATATCTTCAAGGCGCTGAATTTCCGTGACCTCGTATGCAAAATTTCCGCGCCTATTCGGTTACTTTCATGATGTGACATCATAGTAGTGACTCCAGCATCCCGACTGGCAGTTGCCAACGTAAAAGACAATGCCGTTTTGTGTTGCTTACAGGTGTAATGGCACATTAAGAAAAGGCTGTGGACAAAATTTTTTTTCTTTTCTAAAAGATAAAGACATAAAGAAAGTATGGATACATTATTGCAAGCAAGTCGATTTTAAACACCATACAGCACTCTGTGCTCATTACATTTCTCAAAGGAATGTTACAAGAGGGATCCTGAAAAAATGGCTGCTCTAGGATATGCAAATGCTAGGCCTAGACTAAAAGTTGGTGCCGTTCCTGGCATACCGTTGGAAATTTTAAATCCTGGGAAAAGTGTTAAACATGTGAGTTACGAAAATAGGCAGAAGGCTGAGTAAGTGACCACAAAATGCAACAATCAATTCACAGATCTTTTATCTACACCAGCAGTGCTAAAACAAATTCGACAGCCCGACACCCGGGGTCCCTCTAATTTTAGTTCGGGTCCATCCTGTATTCAAAGTGAGGTGCCCATCGGGCTTGTCGGAAAAAAAAAAATTGTTTGCCTGGGGAAATGAGTAAATGTATTTTCAAGATGTTGACACACATGCCATAACACGGTACAATCTAAATCAAATCACCGCTGTCCAGGTGAAATTGATATCTGATTTTAATGAAATGGAAGCTTTGCTAAAAGTAAGATTCTAAACCCCTGACACAGTTGTGTTTCGAGAAAACACAATTTCAGTAATCTCAAAAAAAAATTTAAAAAAACAACCAAACAAACCCCTTTCAGTCTATGCCGGTTACATGTAGTATGTGTAAACGGTAATCTGCAGTGATTGGAACTGATATAAAACTATCCCTTGGGCAGTTTAAATAGCAGCGATTAAAAGAAAAGAGGTCCGGTATAAAATCAAAGTTTCATATTAACTGGCTAACAACAGAAATTGGGGGGAGGTGACTGCTGACCCCACCCTTTGCCCCAATGTGCGAGCGCTCAAGGGATGTACCATTTCTCCCCGTGATATGCCATATAATCTCCCAGGACAAGCCCCTTTTTTTATATTCTGGTCAGCTGTGGCTAAACTGCAAAATAGCTAAAGTTTTGACTTATGTACACAAGCAATAAAGCCAGTGTGACTAATTAACAGTTAATCCCTATCCTTGTATTTATCTTGTGAAAAGGACTGCCGTTCGGACCATGTTCGACAGTGAGTGTATGTAAGCACCAGCAATTGACTGGCAAATAAATGATTCCCTATTTTGTTTTAACTTACGACACCTATAGGACTTCATATTGACAGTTCAAATCTGCAGTTACCAGTTACCATACATGTGGCAAATGTTTTTTCTACATTTTATGTCCCACCTTATTTCCTTAGGTTTAAGTCTTAAGGCATGTAACACTATTTACTGAATGAAAATATTTGTTCTGAATTAGTTTTTGTGGGGGGCACATATACTGCATGGTATATTTTGTTTTATTCCTTCTTTTAATTTAATCATGGTAATTAAACTTTACATAGACAGTAGATATATGTCAGGTGTTAACTGGCAGAGTTTCTTTGGCGGAAATGGAGATGCGATTTTGTTTGCTGAGAAAATTACACAGCATTCACAGTGATCATTCATGGGATTTAAGCTAATTGGTGACAATTTTATTTTTTTTTATTTTTTTTACTATAGTACTGTTGTAGTGGTTTTAAAAATCTGAAATTTACGTGAATAATGTTTAATCTTAACATTCTATTTATTGAAGAAACGAACTGTCGTGTGATATTAATTACTTCTTCCAGTGCCAGATTTAGACATAGCGAGGCCCTAAGCTATGGGAAGCTGTAGAGGCCCTGTTTGGTATAAAATAAATTTGAGAGACCCCCCTTCAGACTGTGAGGCCCTAAGCTGTAGCTTGTTTAGCTAATGCCTAAATCCGGCACTGATTTCATCACTACAATATTCACAAGTGATAAAATATAATATGGCATCTGTAGATTGCATACGTTATATCTATTTATGTATAGTGTTATTTTTTTCTGAGAAATGAAATTGACTGACATAATGTAATAATCGGGACTTCTCTGCGAAAAATCTGGAGATATTACTTGATCGGGAGGTAGGTGTGGAAATACCCCCAAAATCGGGAGGTTTTTCTCCCAGCTTGAGAGTTGACAGGTGTGAACTGTCCGGTCTTGTGGAATTTCAGTCAGGGCTTGTGAGTTCATTCAAGTCACCACCCCGGGGCCTGTGTCTAAAAAAAATTTTCCTTGAGCACTGACCAGTACAGTACATAAACTATTATACCAGATATGTATATACTATCAGATTTGTCAATACACTAGCTGTAGTCTTCATGTAAAATACACTGTAAGTGAACCATAAGAAGGAAACTTCTTAATGTTTAAATTAATTACTTATGATTTCTGCTTTGCAGATTTATTTGTGGGGGTTTTTTGTTAAAAAACTTATGTTTAAGTTACCACCGATGAAAACCGTTCTGAATGCCATTTACACCTCCCCGGTAATGGATATTGTTACACACGCAAGTTGGTACCCGTTCTTGTCTCTTCGCCCAGAATTCAGTTTTATCTCTCAGTGTTTCAGTGTTGGGTGTATATTTTCAAAATATTAGTCCTTAGGTGGTGTGTTGGTGGGTGGGTAATAAATATGTCATTTACATATAATACGATTGAATCTCATCTTTCTTAAATGAATTTATTGCATTGTGGTAAATTTTTAATTTTACATTGGGCACCATCACTTAATTCTAATCACATTTTTGCACAGCACATAATGTATAAGTATTTATTTTAAAATTACATTGCTTTTTTTAAATTCTTAACATACAGTTCAACAGATATAGTTATGAGCATCTCTCGGAAACAGATTCAACTTGTTAATGTGCAACCCAAATCTGGTCTCCTTCTTTCTGTCTCGCTCGCCATGTTTCTGTTTCTATTCGAGGACTGGATAGTGTTGTGTCACGGGACTACGTGATCTGTCGTCTTACCAAAACTCAAAAAAACTCATCAATTTACGGAATCGTGGTATCTTTCGCGCAATATAATCACTACCCGCATACGATATGTAATTTATAAACATTACAGTCGAATTAAAATTTGTAGAGAATTACATACATAAAAGAAAAAAATTTATTTCTGGTCTCCTTTAAGAGAGAGGTAAACACGTTTCCTACACTTCCTTTTCTGTTTGGAGGCATTAAGATAGAAACATAGTGCCCTAACTGTGTATAAAAGCCTATCCTGATCATCCCCATCACAGATCTGACTGAGAATGCAGATCTCTATAGGGTGTGAGGCTATCAAACGTGACCGATTCTTCTGCTAAAAATCCAAGATCACAAATGAGAGTAACAGACTTGAAATTCCCATTTAACTAGAGACTGCCAGTGTCAAAAGACAATGCATGAATCTCACTGCATCTTCTGAAAGATACCAAACTAGTAAAAACACAGTCTTGACATATGGTCCTGAAGACTCACTCAGCTGTTCATAGTGGATTTTGGTTAAAGACAATACAACACAAGATACATTCCATCTGGCCATAATAGTGGGAGACGGCTCTCTACAGCTCAAAATACTAAAGAGATCAGCAAGGTGCGAATCTAAACCGATTGCCATGTCCTGAAGAATTTAAGGTCTGTTGGAAATGTCAGCTATATAACCCTCGATAGCTGATACTGAACAACTTTTGTTATCAAAAAGGAACAAAAGGAAGTTAGTAACAGAAGTTACAGAGGGACAGCTAGGATCAACATGATTCTCTACCTGGCAAAACAGACCTTGGGTGTGGAAGAGCTCCTGGCCTGAATGATGCAAGGGGCAACCCAGCCCAAAACTTGTTCTGACAAATAGATAACTTGCAATGAGCTAAGTATGAAGGTGGAGAATGTGTGGGCTGTTGTGTAGGACAGAGTCCATGTGTTGCAACAGAAGATCCATCCTGTGAGGTACAGACCTGAGCTGACCTATCAACAGGTTTACAAGATTGTTGAACCATGACTGTGGTGCCACCGTGGGGCTATGAGAATGACATCGGTAGTGGAAGTTCTGACATTTGCAAAACTGGGGTAGAAGTCATATAGTGGCAAAGCATATGCAAACAGACAGTAATACTGGAACCTGAATTTGTCCACTGCCCAAGCTCTCTGGTCCAGGTTGTAAAATGGATGTCTGATCACAAAGAAGTCCACCAGATGTTTTTCCCATTGTGAGAAAAGAGATTATGCAACAAAGTGGAGTGACAGAGAGTCCATTCTGTGATGATCCTTTGCCTGATGTGGACAGACTGTCACTTATATGTTCTTCTTCTCCCATTCTTTAAGAGAAGTGGCTGACTCAGAGGGTAATCCCTTCAGAGGTAGTCAGCAAAGGAGGATCCAAACCTCCACAAAGAGATGGGCATGTCTCCTTGATGTCACAGAGATGAGCTGCGATGGGTATATTCTCAGTGGAGACCATAACACACCTGCATTTTACTCTGTTAATGCACCCTTGCAGAGCTAGAAATACAGTTTCCATTCCAAAGTTGTTTACGTGGAGAATTATGGACTCTGGCTCCAATGAGCACCCCAACTGGAAACTGACATATTGGCAAATATCTACTAGTGGGGGTTGGGTGCATGCATGTAGACCCCATTCAGGAGTCTGTCCAAATTTATCCACCAGTGCAAATGGTGATGAAAATCTGGTGGATTATCCACTTGAGATGCACCTAAGTTCTTGGGCTGTGCACCAGATGGTTTCGGACACAAGTCCACCTCATTTACTTCCTGATCAAAAGACCAGATCTCATCATCATTCAACTGAGAGAAGTTGATGAGGCTGTGATAGGAGGCAGCAAATGAGCTGTGTCTACCTCAAACTCATTGGAGTCAATGTGGATAGATAAAACATCATCATCTTGAACAATCCTAGCAAAAGAGTGGTTGGGCATTAATATATCCATTGGTGGAAGTGATATAGACACAGTGAGCAGGGCTTTCTGTTTTTCAGAAGTTCTGGGATGAAGATGAGATTGCTTGTTTCTCCTGGATGATGCAGCATCACCTCTACTCTGAGTTAGGGGTCCAGTAGCCCAAGGGAATATAGAGAATCAATTACCCTGAGGTGGAGAACCCCACATTCCATACAGATTCATTGGTATAATAGGAAATCTGGGGATGCTGATCTGGTTCCCTTCCACAGTCTCGACCCACTGGCCAAATCACAATCCTGTACCAAGTGTGAAGGTACAGTGTGGAGAATGGAAACTCAATTCAATCCTTATCCACAGGCCATGAGACTTACAAGTAATGACCAGTATGAGATGACCACTGGTACAATCTGACTGGTCACTGGGACAAAGTGACCAGTCACCAGACACTGACCAGCAAACAGACTAGTCTCCTGTCAATGATCGGTTAGGCAAGATAGATATGTCAGAGCCTAGTTTGTCTTAATCACTTAAAATGGAGTGGTGCTGTATTTCCCACTGCAGAGAGTGTGAGACACTACCCCAGAAGTGATGGGTGCAGTGTAGCTCCTCCATTCAGGATGGTACAAAAAACTACCTGGATATGAACAGTGCACTTCCTTGCTAGTGAATGGCAGCAACACACTACTGTAAATGTCGGGGGTGTTTGACTTCTCCTCCCTTTCGATGGAAGCAATCTACTCCTTGAACATTTATTCCCTCAGACAGACAGGTCTTTGAAGAGACTGGTCCCCTAGGTTCCAGGGACCCAAGAGTGTTATTCTGAGCTGAATAACTAGTCTTCTTACAGTACGCTTTTTGGGGCTGTGTAAGAGAAAAACCCGAAAATTCAGACGATGAGGGGAATTGTTTACATTTTGTCTGCCCTCTGTGCATACGTCTGATATCAGCTGTATACATTCCAGACTTCATCATTCCATATTGTGCAAAACGTACAATGATCATTATGTGTGTAGTTTGAACATATGAGGCAGTCTGCATGACTGAACATAAGAGACAGTCTGGGTGAGTGAACAAATGAGGCAGTCTGGGTGATTAAACATATGAGGCAGTCTGGGTGATTAAACATATGAGGCAGTCTGGGTGACTGAACATAAGAGGCAGTCTGGGTGATTAAACATATGAGGCAGTCTTGGTGACTGAACATACAAATTTAAGGCAGTCTGGGTGAATAAACATATGAGGCAGTCTGGGTCACTAAATAGATGAGGCAGTCTGTGTGATTAAACATATAAGGCAGTCTGGGTGATTAAACATATGAGGCAGTCTGGGTGATTAAATGTATGAGGCAGTCTCAGTAACTGAACATATATGGCAGTCTGGGTGATTAAACATACAAGGCAGTCTGCGTGACTAAACATATGAGGCAGTCTGGGTGACTAAATAGATGAGGCAGTCTGTGTGATGAAACATATAAGGCAGTCTGGGTGATTAAACATATGAGGCAGTCTGGGTGATTAAATGTATGAGGCAGTCTCAGTAACTGAACATATATGGCAGTCTGGGTGATTAAACATACGAGGCAGTCTGCGTGACTAAACATATGAGGCAATCTGGGTGACTAAACATATGAGGCAGTCTGGGTGATGAAACATATGAGGCAGTCTGGGTGATTAAACATATGAGGCAGTCTGGGTGATTGAACATAAGAGGCAGTCTGGGTGATTGAACATATGAGGCAGTCTGGGTGATTAAACATATGAGGCAGTCTGAGTGATTGAACATAAGAGGCAGTCTGGGTGATTGAACATATGAGGCAGTCGGAATGAGTATTTAAAGGGCCCTTCTTGTGGCCACACTATCCCCCAGATTGTCCTGAGATTATTCTCTAAAATAAAAGTTATTTCAATGAGAACAATAAGAATAACAATATTGCATTATCTTTACATGAGAAACTCATCTGTCTGTATGTACTGTGTGATACATACATCCCAATGTATTTGCACAAGGTAAACAACTGTTCCCTGAAAAGTGTTATCAGTAAGAGAACAATAATAATAATAATAATATTGTATTATTTTCACATGTGAAAGTCACCTGTTTGTATGTACTGCATGCTATAGTCCCCAGTATATTTACCCAAGGTAAACAATGATTCACTCATGAGGAATTTTCTTTTCTTAATTAAGAAAGGTGTTCAGTTGTTAACCTTTGTTGTTGTATAGAAGCAATGCAGACAGATACAATAATGCAACAGGACACATCTTATTTAAAATACAATGGTGAAATAGAAAAAAACTCTGAATTGATGTTGAATCAATTATTTAACTAAGGAAATTATGAACTCTTATAAATTGAGGACAAGCCTATGGTGCATTATAATTTAAACATAATACTTACCATAAGCAATTGTATTTTGAAAATATGAGGGATGCACCCTAACCCCTAAAGAGTGGGATACAAAGTGGTAAGCTAAGAGGTCCTAAAACAAACCAGTTCTGAAAGGAAGCAGTGACTTCCAGCATGTTAAATGGCATACAGCAAGGGCACACTTAACACCAAGATAATATATGTTGAAGGAAGACCGCAATGCAGTGAAGCACTAGCAACATTAGAAATTTTCAGTGCCACATGGTGCCCTTGAAAAAGATGTCTATTCTACACATGGCCATGCAAGGTGCAAGAGTAAACCATATCTGACTGACATTTTCCACTCTTTGGGAGGATGAATTCACATCGAACAGACAAGGCTTTCTGACTTGAAAATTAAAAGCTGTGCAATAGCGATGGGTATGATATTGCTGTTATTAAATTTTACAAAATCCCTTTAACACCACATGACACAGCATTATGGAAGCTATGCATATTTTTTGAGAAGCCATGGCTCTTTATTTAGTCTATATTAAGTATATAAATACAAATAAATATCTCATACACACTCTCTCTCTCTCTCTCTCTCTCTCTCTCTCTCTCTCTCTCTCACAGATGCACATGTGCATGAACACATTGTCAGTGGCAAATGAAAAATATACAAAAGTCTTTTCATGCATTAAGAAAAATATGTAATTCATATTGGGAAGTGATACACAATTATTCAATAGTAGACACATGTTTAGCTGTAGTATTCTACAAGCTATCTGAGTTTAAGAAATGGTCCACTTTTTCTACAACATAAACGTGTTATTTTGCTAAATATTTTTCCATTTTTCTTCTGTATCTTGTAAACTTTGGGGATTTTTAAGCACAGCATGACCAATAAATCTGATTGTTTCCAATCAGAATGAAGAGATGAATTAGATCACCAAACTTGTCATCTCCAAGAGAGCTCACTTTTGGAAATCATATTATTTGTTATATAATACCTAATTCATACAATAAAGGATTTCCAAATTTTTCAATAACTGTATAATAATAAAATAAGTATTCAATATTTTCATCTCCTTGTTTATGAAAAGTACATGTCATATCATCAAAAACTGATTTGTTACAATACATATGTGCTTAAATTTAAATTGAATTTAACCATGTATCTGTTTTTAATATTTTGACGTACAATGCCCTGACGGTTAACAGAGACTGAGAGTTAATAGGGTGATGGATAATCGAAGTTCTATGGTATATTATGACCAAACAAAAAGATCCTCATATAAAGAAAAACAATGGCTTTCTTTCATTTAAACTCCCTTGTCTGATTTTTGCACTCCTTTCCTTCTCTGATTTGGTGCCCGTCTAAAAATGGTGCCCTATGCAAGTGAAATGCTTGCACACAACA
Source organism: Megalonaias nervosa (assembly GCA_016617855.1). NCBI lineage: Eukaryota > Metazoa > Mollusca > Bivalvia > Unionida > Unionidae > Megalonaias > Megalonaias nervosa. The sequence continues at coordinate 126,361 of JAECUM010010724.1, forward strand.
TGCACAGACCCTACTATCAGAGATGTTTCATACTTGTTATTCCATCTGACTGCCATTTTGTATGAGAATGAAAGTTATTACTATCAACAAAATTTATAATATCCTGTGACAAATATTCTTCCACTGATGAGGGTTCCCATTTCCATTCTACTCAAAAATGGAAAATAACTTGACGAAATTTTATTACTAATACATTTACTAAACTGTAAATTTGTTTCTCCTTATATTAATATCTGGATGCCTCCAAATTTTCCTAAAATTAGTTTTTAACTATACTCTTTCAAAAGTTTCTATACTTCTTCATTTGTAATAAGACATTTAATCCATATCATCTTCATGTATAATGAATAAAAGGAGGAACATAAATCCATGTCTGTGCCACCATCTGTAGATGGGGCCATAAGTTTATTTCTATTTAACTTTAAATTTTATCACTTCAAATAAATATAACAAATATTTTGTTCCCTTCATTCTCTATATGTAATGCAGGATTAGTCAATGCTGAGAAATGGCAAAATCAATGATATGATCTAAACTATTTTTCCGATAAGGGAAAGATTTCTCCTCATCCAATAATACAGCAGTTTTCTAGCTTCTTTCAACTTCTTTGCATAATTTGACTCGAACATGTCAAACACTAAGTAAGGTTGTATAACAGGGGCTTGGTCTGGTATCAATTCAATACAAGTTTAATCTATGTTCTATTTTAATCAAAATCCAATTTAGCTATGTGCACTTGCATATTTAGTTTGTCTTTGACAGTCAATGGAGCTTATAATGGCATAAATAAAGGTTAACACTTGGGTACTAAATAGTAGTAACATGATCACTTAAAATATGACCAAAGATATCAAAGGATATTAAACATGGAATTAGAATATATAAAACTGTAACCAAATCCATTAACATAAGTTAACATTCTAATATCAGTTCCCAATATCAGCAATATGAAACAGGTTCATTTATAAATTACTATCTGGAAGTAGATTAAAATATGCATTTCTATGTATTGTGCATTGAAGCCCATGAGTATGACTACCGCTATACTTACTATCTACTATATAATGTGAAATAAGAGTCCCCTGAGGGGACTAATGTTCTAATGGCAGACATGATTTTATAGGAATACAGGTAAGTCCATTTCTTTTATTCTTTTCAATTGTTGTACATTGAAGCCATCTCAAATGTTTTTGAGAAACTTCAACAAACAAAATCTGGTAACCAAAAATATTTTCTTATATGTCGAGTTAATAATTTGCGAGATGAGTGCAGTTGAATAATGACCTTTGACCTTACTTCTGATATCATTGCAGAAGATCACTGAACTTGTCTCAGTTACTGTCAACATATACCAACAGGCCAAGTTCGACAGCTCCCTGACTTTATGATTTCTAGAAAAAACAATACCAAGCAATTGTACTGTCATCATTCAATGAGTTCATCTGATATCCACAAAATGGATTTGATAAAAATCAGATTACACTCGTTTGTGTTGTCAGGCTCACAAGCAATTACAGATAAAGTAAGTTTTTGTGCCTTTAAACCCCACCACTACCAATACAAATGCTACTACAGATCAAAGCCAAGTCAAGACTTCATGCAACAGAAAACAATGTCAGAGTGCTATCAACTTGTTTCTTATTTATAATTATTTGCAACCAGTGAACTCTGACTTGAACCAAAGTCTGGTTTTAAACTTGTCATACAAGCATATTTGTGTTCAGATATGCACTATTTTCATTCAAAACCAATTAATATTGCAAGAGATGTCTTAGTAAAAAGTGCATGTCTATATCGTCAATCACTCAAGTGAATAAATGATAATAAAAGGTGTTTCTTGGAGATAGACACAATGCTCACCATGTACAGTACCATTTTTATTCAGGCAAAGCATTTTAGTGAAAACCCAACATCAAATAAATCTGCTGTTCAAATAAAAAGCAATGAAAAGATTTTCTGAATAGTGGCAAGATTGGCATCATTTTAATATAGATAAATGTGTTAATGAAAACCCCATGTCAATATGACCATCCTTTCTGAAGAGGTAGTGATAACAAGATTTTCAAAATGGCCCCCACAGTGGTCATCTTTGGAAATCATATTATTTTCATTTTAGAGCAACTACATACTGCAAGATTCTCAAGTATTTAAATCAAAACCCCATGTCAAATTAATATGACGCTCTGATATGATTATGAGGGGAGATGAAAAATTTTAAGGATGGGGCCCACAAGGCAACCATTTGAAAATATCAGATCAGCACCACTTTTGTTATGGATACTCTATATAAGAAATGTTTAACTGAAAATGTGATGTCAATACAACCATCTGTTTTGGAAAGAAACCTAAAATGAATTTAAAGATGGCAACCAAGATGCCCATCTTATGAGGTCAGATTAGAACCATTTCCATTTATGATTACTACATATCATTGGAATTCATTTAATCAAAACCCTACTGAAGTTCATATAACTAAATTTTCAATATGGTTACAGTGGTAACCTGTTGGATGCAAGATTGTCATGTTTTGATTTTCATATTCCCCCAAGTCACTCCTTGTCACATAAGCACCATTCTAATTTAGGACAAACAAGATACTATGAGAAGTCTTTCAGTGAAAACCCGATGTTAATATGACCATATGCTCAAAAGGATGTAGCAATAACATGATTTTCAAGATGGTCATCAAGGGGCCCCAAGTGGCCAGGTGGTCTAAAGCGCTCACTGTTATGGATAACTGCCATCTCACCTCTGTCTGTGTGGGTTCGAGTCTCAGGCTCAGCCAATGTGGGTATGTGAGAAAGCTTGCCGGTAGGTTCTTGTGGGTCAGTGGTTCTTTCCGGGGTTTTCCCGGGTTCTTCCTCCACCATTAATAGTCTATCTTGTGCTGAAAAATGGCATTAAACCCTATAACAACAACAACAACAACAAGATGGCCATCATAGTGGCCTTGTTGGAGGTAAGATAAAAAAAAAATTATAACTTAGGACCAACTGAATATCATACAAAGTCTTTTAGTAAGACCCCCATATGTCACCAGACCAATCCATTCAGCAGGAGTAGCAATCACAAGATCTTCAATATGGCCACTATGGTAACCATACTGAGGTGATTTTGACACTATTTTCATTTAGGACAAACTCTGTAGTATAAGTTTTTATAGTGGAAACCAATGCTGACATGACCATCCATTCAAGAGTTGTCTGGTGTTTTACAGCACAGCAACATGTTGGTTATTTAATACCAAAGCAGTACAGTGTGTCTTTTAAGAGGAGTAACAGTAACAAGATTTTCAAGCTGTTCAACATGGTGGCTAATTCAGACTTGATGTTGTGTTATTTTTATTTGGGAACCATCTAAATAAGTAACAGAAAAAGTAAAAAGCCAACAAGTTTATAAAAATTAAACAGATAATTTATTTCCCAAGAATACAAAGTGAAAATTTAAAAAGAACTTACAGTATTGTGAATTATATCCCAAACAGTCCTAAAAGTTCTACCACAACTCCAAAAGTATAGAGGATCCAGTAATGCTCTAAATGAATTCCAATCTTGAATGTGCTGCTGTCACAATAGCCTTGAATGGTGTTGATGTACTAACAGTCTAGCTGTATCACAATGACATATCCAAAATGTCTCAAAATGAATTCACAATAATCCCAAAATAGTGATTTAATCCAAAAGTATTAATTAGCACTTTCCAATGAATAATTTTGCTACGTATATGTAATTTAATTACTTGTGGGTTAGTTTTAAATTCTTTTTTTTTATTTTATTTTTGTTTCATTACATTTTATTATAATGATAATTTTCACAGGATTTGACTATTTTCGAAAAATCACTTCTCTGTCTTGACCTGATTTGAATGTAAAAGGTATTACATTATCACTATTTTTAGCTCACCTTGGTTGAGACGTTTTGTAAACACTACGCGAAAATGATTGGTCATTACCAAGGTCATGTTCAACCCATGTGTTAGCTGAATTGTAAACAGTTTCATTTTTAAATTCATTTCCGTGTGGGAATCTGATTCTTAGATAGGGCTATTCTTGCTTACGTGATAACTGACATATTTTTACTGCGCTGTTCGGACAAAGTAAGTGATCATGTGACCCATCACGAGTGTCAAAATGATGTTTTAGTTGGGTTAAATTCTCAATCTCAGTGTTTTCTGGTTCAGTCGTATTTTAAACCTTGAGGGCTCAAGAGGTTTTTATTGTTGTTGTCAGTTTGTTCTGAAGTTCGTCTATTTTTTGGGATTTAATAATTTAAATTCTCTAGAAAACAACGCAAGTGCTCTTCTTTATAAAAGTTCTGGGAAAAAGACATTCAGTGGAAATTTATTCTGGAATTCTAAACAGAACATTATAAATAGTGATTCAACGAGGAACTGTTGCATCAGTACAACGACCTCATCTGACGTCATTGCCTTCCATATTGGAACTTCATCAAGATTCGAACCCGGATTCAATTAGAACTGTTTAGTGATAGGACTTGTATTTTTCAATTCTAGGATTAATTTTTGGATTATTTTCACAAACCATAAGTCCTATTTCATATTTTTATCTTATTTTCTAGGGAAATAAATTATTTTGTTTAAATTTACAAAGCTTGTTGACTTCACTCTTTTCTTTTGTTACTTTTGTATGAGCCTACACATAACAATTTAAATATATAAATCCCCTCAAATTAAATCTAAACACAACTGAAAAACTCATTCCATTTCAGATGACAGGAATAAAATAATTTTGTTTACTTCAAACTTATATTAAAAAATAAGACAATAACAGGACCAGGATGAGGGTCAAAAGTTAATTTCCATAACATTCCAAGTTGTAATAAACGAGATAAGATATATTACTAAAACTTCAGTACAGAATACGGCCAACATCAGATACAACAGGAATTCCTGTGGGGAAAACCAATGTCCTGAACTCAAATCCAAGTAAACAAGTAATAATTATCTTAAAATATAATCAACAATCATAGACAAAATTTAGCTATGTAATATGGTGATTACAACCCATAAAAACAACATTAGTCAGGTAGGCCCAAGATCCTACCCTCAATCATGGATAAAGATCAATCATACAATGCAAGTAAAATATAAATAACAGCAGTCTGACTATAATGATGTGTACTGCATCGTGTACTTCATTATCAGGCAGTCTCACTATAAGGCGTATACCCTATGGCTCTCATGGACAGTGTCATAATGAGGGAATACTGTATCATGTACTTCATTACAAGGCAATCTCATCATAAGGCAGTATACTCCATGGCTCATGAACAGCATTATAATTACAAAATACTGTACCACAAAATCAATGCACTGATTATGTTAGTATTTTTACTTATTTCAAACCTTTGAACAATTTATTTTTATTACCCAAGATATTTTAAAAGCAAACATGCAACAGATAGAGATATTACTGGTAAGATAAAGAATATTATTTTGATCACAAACAAAATCTGCACTTTGGGATGCTAATGTAAATATTTACAGCTATGACAAAGACTCCACATAATGCAGTAAAATCTTTAATTGTTTTCAGTTTACGAAGATCCACACTCTGCTTCACATGATTTGTGCTTTGTAAAAATAGCCTTCTTGAACACTGTTTTCTTGTGGGTTTCAATTTTCTGTGCAAACAAATCTACCTGTATGTTTCTGACTGTTTTTACTTTGTTGAATAGTCTGTCAAGAGCTATTTACAGGTACATGCATTACTACTGTTGTTTATTTTTGCTAATTACAACACTAGCAGTTTACATGAATGAGGCCACTTACTAACCAGCATGGCTGTTCAATACATTTTAGTATAGTGCACAATCCACTAAAAATTTGAAATCAAGAGTCCTGGGCCCTCAACTTGCTGAAAATGAGGGTCCAGCTGAAAAAATTATGGTCCAAAGGAGAAAAAAGTGGGAGCCCAAGAGAAAGACAAACATGTATGATATAACTGACACAAATCAAAAGAAATAAGAAATAAATAAATGCAAGTCAGTGGGAAAAAAAAGAGAGATGTCTGAAGTGACTCTCATTGTACATATACATGTACTTGTTTTAATTTGATATATCATAACCCTGTGTCATCACCAAAGCACATTTTCAGTCAATTCATGTAACTATCAGGGCTGCAATTTTCACTCATACCACACTTCCGTCTAGAAAGCAATGTAATTAATAACACAAGATGTGGGTGTTGGTCTACATACAGTAATTCTTAAGGAATTGGAAATTTTACAATTCCATTTCATGCTTACTAAGACATAAAAAATAATTTCTATCTGCATGAAATACAAGCCCTCAGAGACATTTACACAAATGTGTACACTGTACTTCATTTTTAAAATGATAATTGCCTCATTGGTTCTGTAAAATTAGCAATGTAATTACTATCACATATATATCTTATTGGTGGATATGAGATAAAGCAATGCTGTTGTTGTTTGGGGATTTAACGCCATTTCTCAGCACAAGATGGCTATACATGATGACCAGTATGACCGAAGGAGTAAGAACCCAGGAATATCACAGTAAGAACCTCTGACCAATGGGAAGCTACTGACAAGTTTTCTCACATACACACATTGGCCAAGCCCTGAGACTCAAACCCATGCAGAGAGAGATGATAATTGTAAGTAATTGATAAAGGCGAGCACTTTAGACCACTTGACCACCCCTGGACCCCCAGTAAAGCAATTGATACAATATTGCAGAGATGTTGCAAAAGCAGTTGAAATATTGTAGAGATGTTGTGACAGCAGCTGAAATAATGTTTTTGACATCATAAATGCTGACAGTGAAATGAATATTTGGTCACATTTAATAAATAATGGTAGCTCCATTATTCTCAGTTACTCTACTGATGACAGTACTACTTATAACAAACATGAATAAAAGTCAAAAGCCAATGAGCCAGTCAAGACATGAATATGGCAGTTGAGTCCACAAAAGTTAAGTGGTTAATCTGAACTACATGTATTTTGATACCACATGCACATCAGCTTTTGATATTTAGGATTCTTGCTCAGATCCATGTGCATGGCGTTATAAAATTGAGGTCCGGGTCCAGAATGCATGCATACCTGACAAAGGAACGCACTCTACAGGGAGCTCTAAATTCAGAGGGGAAATTCTTCTCTCCTTTGGAAAACGGGTTGGGAATTTTCTAAATACAGTATAGGAGGAATTTAACAAAAAGTAAAGGTATAGACTGTAAATAATATACATGTTTTTCATGTTCTTGGTTGACTTTTCAATGAGGTATTAAAGAATTAAGCATGAATCCCATGAATGTGCATCACAAAATAGAACCTGCTAATGGTATTTTTGTCTGAATTGGAGAAAGGCAAAGAAGCTTTCAATTTATGACCACACTGGTTAGACTCTGCATCACCAACCATAATAGTTTTATGCATACCTACAATAATTATCTACATCTGTTTGCATTGTGTAGTTAGGTGAAAATCATGAAAGGCAACAGTGACTAGTACACGACAGCAGTTGTTTCTCATCTTGTCTGAGATTTTCAAGATGGCAGTCAAGGTAGACACTTTTGAAACAATACTGGCACCATCTGTCTTTAGGAAAAATTGATATCATCAGAAGTACTATGGTGGTAACTCAATGTTGATATAACCACCAATTCTGGAGAAGTGGTAATAACAAGATTTGCAAGATGGGTCATCAGTGGGGCCATTAGCATCATTTTCATTCAGGACCATAAAAAGTTGTCTGATACAAACCACATGTTCATATGGCTTTCTACTTAGGTAGAGTAGCAATAACAAGAATTTTAAAAATGGTTCATGTGGTAGTCAGATCAGCACTATTTTCGTTTAGTACCAATTAGATATTAATGACCTTCCATTCAGAAAGAATAGTGATTAAATACTTTTCAGGAAATCAGATCAGCACCATGCTAATATGACCATGTTCACAAGAAGTCTTTCAGTGAAAATTCTATGTTGATATGACCCTCCATCCAGAAGTAGCTGATAACAAGATTTTCAAGATGGCTTGCCAGTATGATTATCCAGTCAGGTGGCATAGTGATATATATGACTGCCATAACAGCTGCTGCCAAATTGGCTGTCAGACTGGCTCCAATTTTATTTAGGACCAACTAAACCTCATAAAAAGTTGTTTAATGAAAATCCACTGCTGGTATGACCATCCATTCAGGAGGTGTAGCAATAACAAGATTTTCAGAATAGCCACTGTGGAACCCATACTGGATGCTCAAGCAGTGCTGTCAGTGATTTTCACTTGCCCGACTGACCGCTCCGGTGGCCTAGTGGTTAGAGCATCCATCTCAGATGCAGGAGGTCACCGGTTCGAACCCCAGCTGAGTCATACCAAAGACTTATAAAACAAAAAATGGTACTAACAGATGCCTTACTAGGCACTCAACATGAAGAGGTTAGTGTTAGGACTGGTTGGCCTGGTGTCAGGATAATGTGATTTTTGTGGGACATGATGCCAAATGTCTGCAGCATGATGCCCCAGTGATAGACACCACTATAAACTGCCTCACTGCAAACATCATAATGACATGACTGAAAAATTGTTAAAGCTGTGTTAAAAGTATATAAAAAAAAAGACACAAAAAAAACCTTGCCCAACTTCTGGAACAAGTTCAGTTCAGCAAGCTAAAGTTTCCAAGGTACTTGCCCACAACTTCAAAGAGACAGGGAGAAAGGGGCTGTACTGAGTTTGAAATGCTTTATGGTTTGCAAATATTATCCCCTATGATCTTGGGTATATATATATCCGAACCTTGATTTAGTGTTTATGTGTGCTAAATTTTCTTGTACTACTGACTAGTTTCTTTCATCTATTGTATGTCATCTCCATCTTGTAGTCAATGTCGTGGTCAGTCTCACATTCTCTGAACAGATATGATGATGTGAATATTTAATAAGGAATAAATATTTATATTTTAACTTATCAGTAACACTTTAATCATAATATTTGCACATATCTGGGATTCACGATCTTACAGGACCATACCTAGCCTCAGGTAGTTTGTGAAATTGCCAACTATAATCAATGGACTTGCCAAAGATTGTTTTGATGCATGTCACTGATTTTAAGGTGAGTAGGTGTTAACTATTAATAACTCCTGAGATTCTTTGATAGGTGCGTTTGGAAATAAAAAGCTCTTGTCTGTAATGATTAACCACCTGTAGGATTTCATTCAAAGAATGGTCAATACTGAAAATATATCACCTACAAGTAGTGTTTATGATCTATTATTGACATGATAATTACAACAGACCAATACAAACAATACAATGAATAAAAGTAAATGCTTTCAATCTCAAAAGTCGACATGTCAACAATTTTGATGCATGTTGCCCATTTCAAGATGACCAGATAAAATAAGTGTTCACAAATCCTTCAGTTGTGAGTATAAATAAATCATTACAAACAGTCTAGCTTTCATAAATCTTGATGTAGTTGATATGGAATGTGCTATCTTATCTACCCCAAAAAAGGAAACCCAATGAAGTTTCTAGCTCTAATTAACCCATTTTACAGAAAAATAACCAGTATGATGCCACAAAACATGCACAAAAGTTCCAGTTACCATGAATTAATGAGTTATTTAAATTTTCAGTTCAAGTTACATGCATTAACTTAAACGTCTCTCTTCTTTCTCTCTCTTGCTTGAAAACCAACCCATTTCCAAACCCTTTTCTACCTATCCATTTACCTGTATACACTGTAAATATAAGTACAAATACATGTCTGTTTTTGCTCTTTTCACTATATCTGCATTCTAATCTTTTCTCATCTACATATCTAACCTTAATTATCAGCATATGGTTTTATGGTGTCAACAAAGATAAAAAGGAAACAAAGCTAAAATAAATGTGATTTCCTTAAAATATCACATATTCTATCACTCATTTTGACTCATGATATCTCGTTAGTGGCAAACTCAAACTTTCCAAGGGCAAGTCCAATTTTCAGTCCCAGGGCAAACTGACTTTTAAAAAATATTTAAATCCCCAAGTACAGTACTCCCTCACAATAAGGCCATTTGTTATAACAAGGGTCCTGTTATTAGGCCCTTCATTATGACATGGTTCCTGTTATTAGGCTCTTCATTATAACATGGTTCCTGTTACAAGGTGAGTATGGTCATGGGTCCCATTTCATTAAATGGTAGTAAAACTATATGCATTATGTACTTCATTAGAAGGTGGTCTCAGTATTAGGCCATTCATTATAGTACAGGTCTTGTTTTAAGGCCTTTCATTATGACATGGGTTCTGTTATAAGGACCATCATTATAGCATGGGTCCTGTTATAAGGCCATTCATTATAACATGGATCCTGTTATAAGGTCCTTCATTATAACATGGGTCCTGTTATAAGGTCCTTCATTACAACATTATTCCTGTTATAAAAACCTTCACTATCACATGGGTCCTGTTGTAGGGCCCTTCATTATAACATGGGTTCTGTTATAAGGCCATTCACTATAACATGGGTCCTGTTATAAGGCCCTTCATTATAACATGGTTCCTGTTATAAGGCCCTTAATTATAATATGGGTCCTGTTATAAGGTGCTTCAATGTGACATGGGTCCTGTTACATGGCAAGTATGGTCATGGATCCTATTTCATTAAATGGTAGGAAAATTATATGCATTATGCAGGGGTCACGCTACCAGGCGAAGTGGTCGACAAAGTGGCCAAAAATATACAAACTTTGCCTTCTTCTGTTTGGAAAGCGAAAATGACTTCGCCCTGTGATTTTTTCGAGATACTTTGATCGATGATATCTTTTTGAGATGCCCCTTCGCCTTAGCCAGGTTGTTGTGTTATAGTGAAATGTATTCATCAAGCCATCGGTAGCTAGGCCTAGAGTTGACAAACTCTTGCACATTCACAGGCATGTGTTTTGATAGCTGATAGCTGATAACCATTAACCCTTACCCCCAGTCAGTTAGTAACTATCACTGCCCGATTTCCGCATGTTATCCTTAATAACAAACATACAAACTTGTGTTTGAAACTTTAACAATAGTAGGTAAATAGCAATTTGTGTTTTAAGAATGGAATCAGTGACCTGGATAGTTTAACTGCCTCTTGTCCACTATTTCGTTATAAAATTAGTTTGAAATGTAAGTGAACCAGTAACGAGGAAATACATCGCTTTGTTTGGAAGTACCAGTTTAAAGTTTATTAGATTCTCTGTTTTCGTAAATCATCGTGCAAATATATTTAGAAAAAAAAAAAAATGCATAGAAAGCAAAGCCTTGTTATTATGTTATTTGAGATTTAACTTTAAAATTACGTAGGTCAGAAACGTATGGGATAATGCTATGTTGTGGAATTCGCGAGAAGCGCTGTATGATCAAAGTTATTTTCTGACTTGACTCGTATTTGTGAAAATACCTAAAAAAGCAGCACAGCTTTTTCTATTTACCAAATGCCTAAAAGTACTACCAATATGTAGACAAATAAATAAACCATAAATTTGCAATTCTATAAATGGACTGTTGAAATGAAGCTATATAAAGTGAGCAGTAACATTACGAAAATCTCTGCTAAAAATAGATGCACTCACATGTCTGTTGATTCAGTTGGAAAGAAGGGTGTAGTTCATATACGACTATATAGGAGCAATGTCTGTAAGTTTATGCATTTTATTGTTATGTATGAATAGTTAGGGTAATGTTTTATTTTCAACAAAGAAATTAGGGCGAACAGTATGATCTTAACACGTGTGCATTTGCCCTCATGTACATGGTACAGGGGTTGTTTGAAACACTTTTAGAAATCTTTCAAAATGCCATTATTGTGAACTTTTAGAAAGTATTTAAAAAATTGATTAAGGGTAGTTGATTAAGCATTTTTACTAACTTGCATTTACAATAATGTTATCTGGTTACTCAGTTAAAAATTGTTACAATGTAGTTTCTATTAATCTCTTTTCAAGTCATATGGCCAAAATAACTCAGAAAATTTTCTACTTGAAAATAAAGTATTGCTTAAATCCAATGCTAAATGAAGATATAAATACTGGAATACAGAGGTCATAATTCAAATAAGAGAACACACACACACACACACACATACACACACACATATATATATATATATATATATATATATATATATATATATATATATATATATTGCATTTCTTGTTTAGCATCCACTTCTACCTGTTAAGCTTTCACTTCTCCCTGTTCTGTCCAAAGGGAGAAGTTACTTCTCCCTAAAAGTCAAGTCTAGCTTGACCCCTGATTATGTACTTCATTATAAAGCAGTCTCCCTCTCCAGTGCAGCATACTCTGTGAGAGCATAAAAATGATTGTGTACTGTACCATGTACTTCATTATATGGTTGTCTCACTATAAGACACTATACTCGATGCCTATGAGGGAATACTGTCATGTTCTTTTAGCACCAAATAGACCTTGGGATGAATGTTAAGATTCATGGCAAACCTCCAAATAGTTTAGGAGGAGCAGAAGTAACAAATTTGTGCTAATAAACTGACTGACAACATGACTTCTTATTACCTCATCTGGTCTATGACCTGTTGAGCTAACACTACTGGACCACTGGACAATGTTACTGCTGGTATGATGCAAGGCATTACATAATCACAGGACCAATGTCACTCGTTGGATCTTCTTTTATTTTATGGGTATCAATAACAAAAATTCCATGGATACTTATATTCATGGATTCATATATTTGGCATATTTACAGATATACATTTCTGCCACAAAATTAAACTGTTATTGAAACACAGATAAATTATTTTTTACTTAAACCTGTCCAAAAAGCTGCATCATTTAGATGACTATGACAATAACACAGTAGCTTCTCAGAGTGGTGAAAATGGGGGGGGGGGGGGTATATCTAATATCAGATATGCTTTCCTTTTCCAGAATGCTAAGTCCCCAGTCCAAGCTAAGTATTACTTCTGCCAACAGTTGAAAAAAAGAAAAAACAGGTTACCAGTCTCATTCTTAAATCAGAGTCAACATAGGTAATAACTTTTGACTTCAACTGAGATGTGGTAGCTCAGTTGGTACAACATCAGACTAATAATCCAAGGGGCATGGGATCGACACAGATCAGGCCAGCCTGGTTTGGCTGCTTCTGTATTCATGGGAAAGGCACTTAGCTTCCATTTCCTTAGCATGATACAGCCAAAAAGCGCCAAGATGGGAGGAAGTAGATCACTGCAATAGCAGCAAGGTAAATACATGAATTACATAATTTAAACTGGTTTTATCCCCCTCAAAAAAAAAACAAAAAAAATTTTGTTACTAACAGTAATGCATTACCTGCAACTGTTGTATTGCTGAATTTAGGAGGAAGGGATGAAGGCCTCAAAAGCAATAAGAGTCATTCAAAGGAACTGATTATCTACTGTCCAAAAAGAATTTCCAGGAATTAAAAATAATATAAACCCATAATTTATTTTTAACTGCTGAGTGCTTAAATCATCTATGATATTCTTGAGCCACATTATTTCCAATTGCCAGTCACAGCCATACTGGATGTAAGATTGGCACTGTTTACATTTGGGACAAACATGACATTGTTGAAAGACATTTAGTAAATACAAAAAGCATACTAATTAGTAAATAAAAAGCATCCTACCAGTAATATGACCACCTATTCAGTAGAATTAGTGATAAGATTTTCAATGTGTTCATTTTGGCCATAATGGCTGTCTTTGGGGCACATTTTCATTGAAGGATGAACTGGATATCAAAAGAAGTCTTTTGGTGAAAACACTATGCCAGTATGACCAACAATTCTTCTGGAGTAGTCACAACAATATTTTCAAGATGGTACCACACTGGAGGTCAGGCTAACGCAATTTTCCTTTACAGCCAGCTATCATACAAAGTAATCTGTTCAAATGCGAATGACTTTCCATTCAGAGTAGTAATAACAAGATTTTCAAGATGGCCACTGTTGCTACCATGCCGGATGACCAACTAGATATCATAAGTCTTTTTGTGAAATCCCAATGTCAATTCATGTAACAATAACAATATTTTCAAGACGGCCACTATGGATGCCATATTGGATGTCTTAAAAAAACTTATTTCATTCAGTACCAACTAGACTATACCTGAAGTCTTCTGGTTAAAACCCCATGTCAATATAACTCCTTTCTAAAGGAGTAGAGATAACAAAATATCTGCTGGCATCTTCACATTGGCTTGACAATATATCAATAAACTTAAAGCTTCAGTCTTCAAACAATTAGTGACCTGGAACCAAAATATAACAATGTCTGACCTAAAGAAAAATCACAGAGGTCTGACAATTTATGTTTCTTAACTTTTCAGAGGTCTTGATCAAAAAGATGTGTGATAGCTTGCTGAAAAGAGGGGTGGGACACAAGGTACTAAAAAGTGCCCCTGCAAATGTGAATATCATTAAGAAATTAATGGCTACATGTGAAACTGCAACATAATATTCATGATTTTAATGCAATTTTTAATCACGTTTGCATCGGGTACATTTTCAACCCAGGCTTCCTTTGTGACAACAAGTAAGACAAAAATACCCAAAAGTTAAATATTATTGATACACCATAGATGTTAAGCAATGCTGAACTTCAGCACTTGTTAAGGGTAAAAAATATACTCACATTTATTCTGAAGATGAGAATCTGCATCTATTCTGCCCAGAGATGAATAAGCAATAACGTTTTACTCTGCCCAGTCAATTTTTACCTGGTAAGGATAAGAGGATGAGTGGTTTTCCTGAACCCTGAGCTCAGACTTCATTTTTTGTTCACATGCCGAAAAACCAATGTCTGTTTGATGTGAATACATCTTCCCACAGAGGACAGAATTCTCAGTATGACTCAATCCACTCATCCACCTGGCACAGTACATGCATAAAAGGGGGTTATCTTTTCCACTGACGATTCCTGAAGGGCATTCAAGCAGGGTGGGAGGACAGCATTCGGCAATAGCAACAGGTAAGTGTTGCATTATCAAAATTAGTGTTACCCTCTCAAAAAACTGTATTTTAATAGCAGCAATAACTAACCTGTCACTATTGCACTGCTGAATTTGTCCGGTGAGTAGGCTGATGCTCTCATTCTAGTTTGATAAAAAAAAAATGCAACACAGGTACTCACTGTTGCGGTGGGGGAGTTCATGTTATAAAATACTGGTACCTCTCTAGGCCACATGTTGTGGCACAACCATAGGTACAAGAGGAAAAATGCCTGTGCCTTGTTATATAATGAGCAGAGGTAAAAGGAGAAGGTGGTATGGGACTTCCAAAAAGCTGTCTTCATGAAGTCCTCTTAGGAAGAGCGATTAAGGTAGGCTCATGAGGTAGCAACAGCTCAAACCTCATGGGCTTTGAGTTTTATCAAGAAGTCTCACTTGGTGAGGAATTGATAAGCTCTTTTGATTGTGGTGATAATCCACTGTGAGATAGTGGCAGCCATAATGTCTACAGAGCCTTGAAGCAGAAGGAAAAGACATTTCATACCCTATCTTTTTCCTTTGGAGACCTTAAGATAGAAATGGAGGGTCCTCACTGAGCATAAGAGTCTATCTTGATCATCCACAGCACCAATCTGAATGAGACTGGGGATCTCTGTAGGTAGTGGAGCTACTGAAGGTAACTGATTCTTTGTTAAAAAATCCCAGTTGACAAAGGAGACAAACTGAATTACAATTTCTATTACAATGAAGGCAGCCTGTATTAATAAAGAAGGCATGAATCTCAGTGCATCTTCTCACAGACACTAGGTTAAGTAAAAACACAGTCTTCAATGTAAGGTCATGAACAAGGCCTCACTGATTGGTTCAAAGGGGTTTCAATTAAAGACCATAAAAGATTCCATCTGAGCGTATGAGGGCAGGAGACAGGTATCTACAGCTCAAAATACTTAATAAATAATATAATAATAAATAAATTCTTCACAAAATGAAGATAAAGCAGTTATAATACACCATTCTTCCCTGAGGACCTCAGGATGAATAAACAAGTGTAACTACAAGTAAAGCAGAAAGAAAAAAAAGAAAAATAGTAAAGCATGCTGAAAAAATTTGAGTATAAAAGCACTAAGTGTGCATGAAATAAAAGAATAAACTCAAGTACGTGTATTACAGCATTTACAATGAAAACTGCCTTTTGAGATACGCAATGATCACATGTATTCAGTCTCAATTAAGGTCCTTGGTACCATTCTTCTCTCTTAAAATGAAACATACCATGCAAATAGTGTGGACAAAGTTTATTCTTTGCTTTGAACATTAATATGGACTTTTATTAGCCTAATTTAAATTCAAATTTCAGCTATTTCAATTTCAAGAATAGATTTCATGGATAGTGTATCAAACTGTAAATTTATGATAATTCTTACTGCTCTTTTTTTAAGTTTGAGGGTTGTTCCAATATTACTATCAGCTGTAAATCCCCAAATTGTGCAGCAGTAGTCCAAAAGTGGAAGAATGAACACATGGTAAAAATAATTTCTAATAGTTGAGTGCTAAATAATAATTTATCCTCTGGAAAATACAAATTTTTGGTTTACAACAGAACAACTGTTTCACCTGCTTACACCAGTATAGATTCTAATCGACATTAACTTCCATTAAGTTTTTCTGCATTAACATTTACAATTTGATTACTGAAAATATACAGCTTAAGATCTGGATTTCTGTTCTCAGATAATCTTTGCTTAGTTCCAAGTAACAATGCCTTGCTTTTCACAGGATTGATAAATACTGTTATTTAGTGAGCACCAATATTCAACTGGAGTTAAATCTTCACACAATTTTTTTTCTTCAGAGTTATGATGTTAGTGTTATGTATATTTAATTATTTGTTTGTTAGTTTTAATATTTTTTAATTCCATTACATGCTATTGTCATGTAACATTGAGTTCAGTTCTGTTTGACCTGACTGATTTTTTTTTATTTTTTATTTCACTTATGAAAACAACTAACATTGTATCTAGTTTCTGACCTTGTTCCAAGATCAGCGACAGTTTTGGTGAACAACTTTTTTTTTTTCTTTTTATCTTTTTCAGAGTAAGAATCATTAACTTAAGTCGAGGACATACCTGGATTACTTTACAGGTGGCATGTATCTATTGTTACAGACTTCTATTTTTTCCAGAATAAATTAACTTTTTACCCTCATCCGGGAATCTGTTTTGCATCTTAATTAGCGTATAAGTGTTGCTTTTGATAGAAGTTTGTTAGTCGGGCTCCAAACAATTGACACGTTAAGTTGTTATTATCTTGTGACCAGTTTGGGTTGAATTTTTATTTTTAATTCAAATTATTGAATTCAAGTGATTCTTTTCCCTGGAAATACATAAGTGCTCCTACAAAATTCCTGGATGAAGACATTTATTGGAAGTTATACTGAATTCAAAACTGGAATAATATTTTCTGTGATTCAATAAAAGACTGTTGACAAAATGGCACTTTGCTGACCACAACAGACATCATTGCCTACCAGTTTTGGATTTCATCAGGATTCGAACTCAGTTTCATTCAGGACTTTTTATTACTAGGACTTCTATTTTTAATTCTTGGATTATTTTTGGATTTGATTCGTAAAACCATAAGTTCCTTTTTTTCCACTTTGTGTTCTAGGAAAAATAAATTATTTGTTAAATTTTACAAAGTTTGTTGTCTTCACTCTTTTCTGTTACTTATTTTAAGAGCATAGACTCGTAACATTAGAATCAGACTTATGCAAAGTAGTATCATCGGCATATAGATCAGTTTTTGCCTTCAGTAGAGATTGGAAGATTCTCTTAGTAATGTTTTGATAATTATATATGTAAGAGACAGAGCAATATTCTCAGCATATTTATTTAAGATGAATGGACCTATTTGGTCCAATCCAGCCAATTTATTAGAATTTACCTTTTTCATTCACTTACTATATTTGCACATGACATAAATGGAATAATGAATTGTACATTTTCAGGAATTTTAGAATAAAATCATGTAATTTGTTATTGTTTAAATTTGTATCTGAAATATTGGAATTCACATGACATTAATGAAGTGCTGATTAAATCTGTGTGTGTGTGTGATTTGGATTTTTCAAGTAGCTTTAACAATGTTTCAGTCATATTGTTACGATGTCTGCAGTGTGGTAGTTTATAGTGATGTCTAGCACTAGTGCATCATGCCGCAGACAATGTAGCATCATGTCCCACCCAGTCACATTATCCTGAAACCAGGCCAACCAGTCCTAACACTAACCTCTTAATACTGAGCACCTAGCGATGCAGCTGTTAGTACCATTTTTAAAAGTCTTTGGTATGATTTGGCCTGGATAAAAATCTGTTAATAATCTCATTCATATCATCAGTTATTATCCCATCAATTATAGTTTATATCTGGAGTAAAATCATTCAGAGTTTCTGCTAAATCAGATATAAAGTTAACATTTATGAGTCCTTCTTTATCAACAGTATATGTTCTGTCTTTTCTTTCAATTTTCATTCTATACCAAGTTCATAACTTTTTACATCTATACCAAGTTATGTTTCACAAAGGCCTTACACATGAAATGTTCTATTCTGATTCAGGATCAGTTTTATTTCATCAAGTTTTGGTGTGTGTGTCCCTGGCAACAATCAGGTCAGAAATTATAAATTAATGGAATAAATGACCAAGTTCTGAGCCTTTGTTTATATCCTGATGCTTTTCGTTGTCTTAAATCGGCGCCGTGGGGGGTACAAACAAACGATTGGGTGTGCCAATGCTCGGCCTATATAATATTAATTTCATTTTCGGATAGATGAGTCTCAGAAAAAAAAAAAAAACATAGGCTCGTTAAAGTTCTGGTGCTCCCTTGTGGTAACCAAAACGTTTATTCCTATCTTACAACATTTTGAAACTGAATGCGGTCCAAA
The DNA here is from genome assembly GCA_016617855.1 of Megalonaias nervosa. Classification (NCBI taxonomy): domain Eukaryota; kingdom Metazoa; phylum Mollusca; class Bivalvia; order Unionida; family Unionidae; genus Megalonaias; species Megalonaias nervosa. The sequence continues at coordinate 145,274 of JAECUM010010724.1, forward strand.
AAATAAAAACAAAGACCCTACCAATAATCACGCAACTCTACAGCGACAAACACAGCATAGTTATGATAACAAGTCTCGGCCCAATCGGGAAGTTAATGTAAATTTGCTTACCGACTGTCGAGCGTCCAACCGAACAAAAGCAGAAATCTTTTCGGTTAATAATAAAGATCAAAGTATACAGTATAAAGCCTTTTTTCACGCGAGCTCTACTGTCACCTTTACCGGTGAAACTTGCGAAAACTTGTCAATGTTTGCATTTGTATTCTGCGCCTGAATTGAGCTTAAAACTGCATCAACATTACTAGAAGCTTCGTCTGTAATTTAGTCCTAGCTTATTTCTTTATTTGAAGCGTCTGTACAACCTGGTTACAAGTATTTCTGAGGGAGATAAACCCCGTCATGCTTACCCCAATTTTTGACAATTGTGAAATCTCAAATCAGTTGATTCTGAGATCGACAAATATTTCAGAATTACACATTGTTTTCATGCATCACATTTTAATGTTTTGAACAAAATAAAGAAAATATATTTTTTAAACTATGACTGCAATACAGTCAGGAATAATTTTCTCTACACTGAGTAGGAAATTAATATTTTCTTTATTTTTTAAATAGAATTGTTGGAAAGCGTGGATTAATTAATAAAAAGTAATTCTGTAAAGAAGCTTAAAGTGCTCATGTTGTATCAGAAAAAAATGCCTTTCACAATCAAACAATTTTCACATTAAATTAACCTTGTTATTACTCTTTATTTGGGGGGAGGGTCATGCATATTTTTTTATTTTATGAAGCTATTTTTTCAGCTGATTTGATTAATAAAACTAGCTTTTGTTTTCTACAATCTGGGCAACACTATTTTTTCTATCTATTTTTGGAACAGAATTATTTTCCTTTAAAAAAAAACTATCAAAAGCACCTAGCAGAAAATTAAATGGTAAATACATGTTCTCTTGATTTTAACGTATACTCCATCATATGTGGTCTTTATTTGTAAAATTTGTTGAACAATCCAACAAGTTTATGAAAAACAATAAGCATGTTATGATAGATGATGATAATAAACAAATAAACAATGTGATGGTAATAATTTTATAGCAAGAACGATTAGCAATTGCCTCCTTATGATTCTTACATTTTTTAAAAGTGCAGCAACAAGATTGAGGTGGAATGTCATATAATATTACCCATTTATTTGATGACACTAATGATATTTAATTATCACATCAAAGGTTGTTTGACTAGGTCATGGATGAATACCTCAAATCAACTACCATACTTTTTACTCAGAATCTTATTAAAAACATATACTCTTATCAAAATCAATACTTTCTTTTCAATTTTAACACTATCTACAAACTTCACCCATGGCAGGACACAAAATTTTCTTTCAAAGCAGTCACTGAAAATGACTAAAAAATATATCAATAAGATTGGACTAAGGGAAAGTAAACAGCTGTTGGCAATGTATCTTCAAAAACACTACGTTACAGTAATCCAGTTATTCTGCAACCATGAACACACAGTAGAATAAAAAAAAGAACTGATCCCATATCAATTCAAACTGTCTAGGGTTACCCATGTATTCAAAAACAGAGATGCATCAGACAAAGAAAACTATCATCCAGCCTGTATTCTACCCACAAATTCACATGTATTTAAATGGAATATTTGTGAGCAACTGTCAACTTACTTCAGCAAACACTTCAACCTGATCTTTCAGCTTTTCATACTAAATACAGCTTTTAGTCCACTCATATTGCTCTGACAGAAGAATGGTGGAAACTTCTAAATAAATATATGAATATGTAGGAGCTATCATAATGGACATTTTCAAAGCATCTGTCTTCCACATGAACTTGTTATTAAAAAAAATGAAAGCTTAGAGTCAAAGGGGGGTAATTAACGTTAAACTGATAAAGACATTTCCAAATAGAAAACTTATTCAAACAGGAACCAACAAAAGTGCATTCCAAATCATTAACAAGTTGGTTCCAGAAGGTTTGACGTTTAGCCCCATAATTTGAAACATTTTATTTAATGATACTTTTTACTTTACAGACCAAACAAAGTTTTTCAACTAGGCAGATGACAAAACTGTCTCCTATGCACATCAAAACTATGAGACATTTAAAGCAACTCTGGAAATAAACAGTTTAGAACTTATAAAATGGTTCTCAAGACAAATTCCAATTCTAGCAAACCCAGACAAATTCCAATGCAAGCAAACCTTAACAAATTCCAATTCTAGCAAACCCAAACAAATTCCAATTCTAGCAAACCCAGACAAATTCCAATTCTAGCAAACCCAAACAAATTCCAATGCAAGCAAACCCTGACAAATTCCAATTCTAGCAAACCCAAACAAATTCCAGTTCTAGCAAACCCAGACAAATTCCAATTCTAGCAAACCCAAACAAATTCCAATGCAAGCAAACCCCGACAAATTCCAGTTCTAGCAAACCCAGACAAATTCAAATGCAAGCAAACCCAAACATATTCCAATTCTAGCAAATACAGACAAATTCCAATGCAAGCAAACCCAGATAAATTCCAATGCAAGCAAACCCAGACAGATTCCAATGCAAACCAACCCTGAGAAATTCTAATGTAACTAAACCCTGACAAATTTCAATGCAAGCAAACCCTGACAAACTCCAGGCAAAAGTAAAAGGGCAGTAGACATAAAAATTAAATACGTATTTTATTTTGGACAGTACATCAGTAAAGACAAAGGAAACTGTAAAACTATTTGCGTTGAAATTGACTACTTACCAAATTGGGTATACATGTCAGCAATATTTGTAAAAATGCATCAAGACATCTTAAATATCTAGGAAAATATTATACCCCCCTTTTGACAAAAGAATTGCAATATATCATACGATATGACAATCTCTGTCCATTGTTAATGAAATTATATGGTAACAGAAAGAGTTCATTAGAAAAACTCCAGATAAGAGCTCTGAACATTGTAATCAATGATTTTGATAGCACTTGTGATGAACTAATGAAAAAGGCAAAAACATGTACATTACACTTATTAAATTGTGATAGATAGAAACATAAAAACAGTTTATAACATAGACCTAGCTCAGAGGTAGGAAACACAAAAGTCTCTAATACTTTTTCAGATACAAAAGCAAACTTCTTAGACCAAGAGTCTACACAACAAGGTATGATACAATATGTAAACAATTATTTCATTTATGCCCCTTGAAAACTGTGGATATCCCATCCAGATTAAGTCAGACATATCTAAGTTATAGTGAATTCAAAACATTAATTACAATTTGGGAGGGTGAATGCTACAAATGCAGTGCTTGTAAAAATATTTAATGGAATGCCAGAAGATGGACATCTGTGTAGCTAATGTTTGGTGTGAAATTCCATCCTTGTATCTTGCTTGCTTGCTTGGTTACTGTAGATGCTCACTTTAAAGTGATTTTGTTTGCTGCTCTGATTAAAAACTTGGGTTTCACAGCCATTTTGGTTTCAGGCTGCTTTTTAAAAATATAAAATAGCCCAATTTTCTAGCTTTTTAATTGAATAGTTTATCTCAGAAATAGTTTTAACTGAAATTGAATTTATGTGGATGATTTTTATGCATGTTTTAATAATTGCATTTTGTGTAATTCATGTAGACCACAAATGTCTAGTCCCGACAAAATTAAAAACTGTTAAAAAAAATTTTTAATTTTATAATTGCATGAAAATCTTTGCAGGCCATCTGTATATGCATATAAATATGCATACCAAATTTCATTTGTCAACTTCACATGGTTTTTCTAAATTGTGCTAACAAGTTTTTTATGAATATAAAAGACCACAAATATTGTGTTAAGAAGATATTGCAAACTATATTCACTGAAATACATTTTTATTCATGGAGTACCAATCTTTGTAGATTTTTTATTCCTCTGAAGTGCAGTTTGACCAACTTATTTGACTCAGCAAGCAGTTATTTCTGAGAAAATTAGCTAAATATAAACCCCAAGCTAATGAAACTGAGCTAACTGTAATGGTTAACCAAAATCACTGGACTATAAATATAGGATATGGTGACCTCATTTCCATGATAGTGTAGCACCCTACATGAATACCAACTAATGAGATTATATAAGCAATAGTGTTTGAGAAGATGACTTAAACAAATCCAATGTAGAGAAATTAAGCTAAATGCAAAGGATAACCAAAATCACTGGACTCTGAAATGTACATCACAGTGACCTAGTTTTCATTATAGCTATAGCACTTCTTATGATGCAGCTACATGGTTATTTAGCTTGTTTTTTCCCAGCTACTATTGCCAGTTAACTAACTTTGTATGTAATTGTATCATGAGGAGTACAACTGCCATCAGCAAAAATAAGTCACATTGACTTATATTTTGTAGTTCTATGATTTGTGGCTACCTTTGCATTGAGCTCAATTACACATTTGATCGTCCAGTGATTTTAGTTAGCTCTTGCCTTTCTTAGACACTGTTGCCTGTAGAATCACATAACATAATGGCTGTCCAAAATCACTTGACCATGAAATATAGGTCACCAAGACCTAGTTTTCACTGAAGAGTGTACATGTATTACTCAATATCATACATCTAAATACTAGCTTACATTACTCTGTGTCCATGAAAATGACCTAAATGCAAACCACAACCAAGATTAATTTAGCTAAATGCCACAGGTTAAACAATATCACTGTACTGGGAAATATAGGTCACATTGACCAAAATTTTATTTATGGTTGTAGTACTCTACATGACACATCTAAATACCAACAGATGTACAGTAAAACTTTGATTATCCGTCAGGGTGCAGGACAGCGACCATGACGGATATGAGGATAGACGGATAATAGAATATGTACATTAAGAGTATTATAGATCAGACTGGGTCATCAAAAAATCATAATATCTGCATATGAACATGTGCCTGTTTTTAATATTTTGACGTACAATGCCCTGATGGTTAACAGAGATTGATAGTTAATCGGGTGCCAGATAATCAAATTTCTACTGTAACTTCCTTAACAATTATATCAGAGAAAAGCACCTAAATGCAAACCTAACCCATTCTTGATGCCAGACAGAGGGTTTGATAAGGACATCATCAATTCATAAGTCAGAATTGCTTTCCAATGTGGATGGAAAGTTCAAAAAATGTGTTTTAGAAAAGTGAAAAACTGGTGTTTTGACCTTGAAATGTAACCTGATTTTGTCAAAAAATGTACATAAAAAAAGTTACTATATAAAAATGTGTAAGAAATAAAAAAATTAGTATATTGGTTTTTGAAATCTAAAAACCATGATAAAGTCTTTAAATTTCAGGGCTCAAAATCAGTAAGTCTGGAGTTATCATACCATAGTGGATTAAAGATGGACTAATGTACAGCACCCAGTCTGTAGGTTTGGAGTTATCATACCATAGTGGATTAAAGATGGACTAATGTACAGCACCCAGTCTGTAGGTTTGGAGTTATCATACCATAGTGGATTAAAGATGAACTAATGTACAGCACCCAGTCTGTAGGTTTGGAGTTATCACACCATAGTGGATTAAAGATGGACTAATGTACAGCACCCAGTCTGTAGGTTTGGAGTTATCACACCATAGTGGATTAAAGATGGACTAATGTACAGCACCCAGTCTGTAGGTTTGGAGTTATCACACCAAAGTGCATTTAAGATGAACTGATAAACCACAGTTATCATTAAGTTTGGAGTTATCATACCATAGTGGATTAAAGATGGACTAATGTACAGCACCCAGTCTGTAGGTTTGGAGTTATCATACCATAGTGGATTAAAGATGGACTAATGTACAGCACCCAGTCTGTAGGTTTGGAGTTATCATACCATAGTGGATTAAAGATGGACTAATGTACAGCA